>OV651819.1:44924557-45091808 GCA_927349885.1 Psylliodes chrysocephalus
TATAAAATATATAAAACATATAAATTTTAGTGACAGGTAAATTTAACTAGAAGAATGCTATCCCCAAAAGTTTTTTCGGTTTATTGCAATTCAATGAAGTAAGAAATTATTTTAATCAAATACTAGATCTTGTTTTCTCTAATATAAAAGATTGTAAAGTAGAAAAAGCAGCGGATGCACTTGTACCAATTGATCCTTATCATCCAGCTCTAATTATTGAGCTACCCTTTCGGTGGCACAAAAAGCTTTCACCGGCTTCTCCGAATAGATTCAATTTTAAAAAAGCAGATTTTCGAAATCTGTATAAAATATTAGAAACAGATAGTATGAGAGCCCACTGCAAATTTCGACCGTCATCTGATAACGAAATGAAATATGCTCCAAAGGCATGTTAAAACATTGTACTTTACCAAATTGAACCTGTGCCAATCCCTATCCTGAGCAAACTGGTTAAAAAAAATTATTTTATATTCAAAAAATCACATAAGACATGACAGCGACAATTATGTTTTCCCTGAAAATTACAATCCTAATTCATTGTGAACCTAGCTTTTAAACCTAAATTATTAATATTTTTACCTACCTTTTAAACCATATTTATGTATGAAAGGAAGAAGAATGGCACTGTATAAACCATTTGCAGAGATAGTCAATAATAATTATAAACTCTTGTTAGATAATTATTTTAAACCATAATCATAGTAGTTTTTTTGTCGTTTCTATGGCAACCTGTAAAAATGAATCACAACAATAGGCATACAAATAAATTTTTAAATCAGCAAACACTGATTCATATTTTTAATTATTTTTACCTACTAATCGTGGATGGATGTTTTTGTGCGATGTTAAGAGGAAGAAAATGTTTCCCTTTAACGATATATATCAAGATATATTTGAATGTAATTTTCTGGAATACTTTAAGGGCAAAGCAAATTAGCGCTGTCATACCTTTTGTGATTTTTTTAATATAAAATAATTTTTTTAAACCACTTTGCTCAGGATTGGGATTGGCACAGGTGCCATTTGGTAAAGTACAATGTTTTTCTGTGCTTTTGGGGTATATTTCATTTCGTTATCAGATGACGGTAAAAATTTGCAGTGGGCTCTTGGGCTAAGACTGGTCTTTTCTAAATAGCGGCTATAATGTTAATGAAGTCTTAAACGCATTCTACGATCATTTAAACTCTATATTTTCCCAACACATTTCAAAAAAGACTCCAACTAACCAACATTATTCTCAGTAGGTTAATTCTAAAATCATAAATAGTATTAAACTAAAAAGTACAGCTTGGAAAAAATTTAAGATTATTAAATGTAATTCAGATTATATTATTTACACTCAACTGAGAACTGAAATTAAAATTAAAACTACGTTAGCTTACTGTAGTTATGTGAAATATTGTGAAGAAAATATTACGGCTGATCCTAAAACTTTTTAGTCATTTATAAATTTCAGAAAGGGTGATCTGTCAACGATACCCAACACTATGAATTTCGAAAACAAGCGTTTAAATCAACCTAAAGATTTAATGGATTCGTTTGCAATATTTTTTTCAGAAAATTATACACCAATTGATAATACTGTTAAAGATTCTTTAGAATACCAAAATTATAACAATATAGTTAACATTACCCAAGTAACGGAAGCTGAAGTACTAACTGCTCTAAAAAATTGAAACCTAAGCCAACAAGTGGATCGGATAATGTTCCGTCATTTCTGGTAAGAGACTGTGCACAGGTATTTTGCAAACCTCTTACTATTATTTTCAACCTTATTTTTAAAACCCAAAAATTTCCTGAAATGTGGAAGTTAGCTAGAGTTTATTCAATCTTAAATGGCAGCAAAAATGATATATCCAACTACCACCCTGTCACAATTCTGAACAATTTCTCCAAAGTTTTTGAAATACTTATGCATACTTTCCTTTTATTTCAGTTTCGCCAAATCATTTGTCCAACCCAATATGGTTTTATTGCTGGTCGGTGGTCGCTCTACTGTAACTAATCTAATCTGCTTAACTCATTGTATTTCTGTAGTTTTGGACAGAAGAAGTCAGGTTGATGTTATTTACACTGACTTCTCTAAAGCATTCAATAGAATTAATCACAAACTTCTAATAAGTAAACTTTCAGCGCTTGAATTTCATGTCTCCTTATTAAATGTTTTACAGTGATCTCTATCAGATCGTCACTTTTATGTTCAGTGCTTAAGGCATAAATCAATGAATTTTAAACAAACATCCGGCGTCCCGCAAGGCTCGGTTTTAGGGCCATTATTATTATTTCTGCTTTTTAGATATTGTTTGTTATTTGAGCGTCACAAATCTATTGTTTGCCGATGACCTAATTTTTTTTATGAAATCTCTAGTTATAATGATTGTCTATTGCTTCAAGAGAATCTTAACCGCTTAACCGAATGGTGCAAAAGAAATAAGTTACTGTTAAATGTTAAAAAATGTAATGCCATTTACTATAAATTAAGCATCAATACTATATAATTATAACCTACAAAATTCTACATTAAATCGACCAGAACTGATTAAAGATTTTGGAGTTTTCTTTGGTCCAAAATTAACGTTTACATCGCACACTGAAAAAACAACTGCTTCTGCTTATCGAATTTTAGGTTTTGTTATAAGGAATATGAGATTATTCAATGACTTTTCAACGATGAAAATACTTTTCTTTTCGCTGGTTTTGTCAAAATTAGAATATGCCAGTATCGTTTGGAGTCCGATATACTCCAATCACATTAACCACTTGGAAAGAGTTCAGCGAATATTTTTTAAATCAGCTTGTCTTTTAATTGATGGTACCTATCCCATAAAAGAACTTCCTCAAAGTTATTATTTAAACCGTTACAATACATGTAGTCTTTTAAAAAGAATAGCAATGTACTCAGTGATATTTCTGTTCAAATTATTAAATAACAAGGTGGATAGTAATTCATGTTTGGAAATGTTAAACTCTCACGTCCCTAAAGTTAATTCCCAAAGAAATCAACTATTCTATCAACAAGCACATAAAACTAACATATACAAAGCATAACCTTTATTTTAAATAATCCCAAACTATTCGAACATTGACAAGGGGGGTAGCCATGTGTGAGTTGAAGTAATTTTAAGGTGAAGGGGGGAGAAAAAGTCCTTTATATCTCACAAGGAAAGTCCAATGTTTAATTATTCAACAAAACATTGAGTGCGACCGGTTTCGAAGTAACATCACTTCATCTTCAGGCTCGCCTAGTGGAAAGGAGAATATGTGGTGTAAGGTGTGTTGACTTTGAGCCCACAATATAAAAAATAGTAAAAAATAGAAAAAACTCACCATACTCTCCAACCACTAGGGAATACTACAAACCAGTTTCATCAAAACGTGGGGGATGAAATAAATTGTAAAACAAAACAATGTTACAAGTTATAAAGTTAAAAATAGGTCTCCTTTCAAAAATGTTAGATTTTTATAAAAAACAGCAATGTTTGCTTAAAACAGGCCTTATCTTTTAATCTGTTTAATGTATGTAATTTGTTTTTGTATCGTCTTGAATATTTTAAAAAATTTTTAACTGTTTTATCGACTAATATTTGTTTTTCAAATATTTTTAACTTTATAACTTGTAACATTGTTTTGTTTTACAATTTATTTCATCCCCCACGTTTTGATGAAACTGGTTTGTAGTATTCCCTAGTGGTTGGAGAGTATGGTGAGTTTTTTCTATTTTTTACTATTTTTTATATTGTGGGCTCAAAGTCAACACACCTTACACCACATATTCTCCTTTCCACTAGGCGAGCCTGAAGATGAAGTGATGTTACTTCGAAACCGGTCGCACTCAATGTTTTGTTGAATAATTAAACATTGGACTTTCCTTGTGAGATATAAAGGACTTTTTCTCCCCCCTTCACCTTAAAATATTCGAACATTGAAGATGATATAGTTATTCTTAATTGCTATGTTGCATCTATTAGAAGTATCTTTCTGTCAAATTAATTTACACGCAGTAATTAGTAAAGGCGAAAATGGATGCATCCTTTTTTTCTTATGTTTTTAGGATGCTCCCGTGTCTGTTTAAATTCGTGTTTATTTAGATTTAAGTTTATATATGTATATACATAAGAATAATCATTTATGGTAATTCCCAATTCTTGTAATATTCTTTTCCTTATCCTGTAATTGGAGGCAACCCTGTTGGATATTGTAATAAATAAATAAAATAAATAAATAATATTTCATTCTTAAATAATATTTAATTTTTGTTCTTTAAAGTTAAAAAGTCAACTTTAACGCTTATCAACCCCTTGGTAGTTAGGTCCAAGACATGCCACTGGATACCTGGTCTTCTTTCCTTGGGTGATACCATTTACGATAATTTTTATATTTTGTATTACACAGCAATTTTTACTTTGACTGATATCTTACTCAAAGACTGGCAGCACATTCAGATACATCCTGGTTGGCTCCACAAGAAATATGATTTCATTAACTCACTCTGATTTCTTTTCTTATGAATGTTTAACTTTTTTTGGGTCAATTATTAACTCCTGGGACCTACTTGCCATTGGCAGACCTAATTAGCGGTCCCTTATATCTGTATAACCATTTGAACATAATATTATTGTTTTTATAAAATTAAAAATTTACTTTTTTTATCTGGATTTAATTAAAATGTTTTAAATGTTTAAGTGTTTATTAAATATTTTTTCCCGTGTTAGTTTTAAGCTATGTAAAATTAAACAACAATCGTAAACAAATTTTTTGGAATGTTAGCTAATTAGTAATAATAATTATATTTATTTACTCCCGAAGCGACACCTGCAAGTTCGAAAAGTCGCTGAGATACTAGTCACCTAGTCATCTTTAAACATAGATATAGTTTTTAAGTCAAAGTGAAATTTCATTTAGTATTGCCAATCAACACTTTTTTCCTTGTTACGAACGTATATAACACTTCAAGCACGATTATAATTGCTTACAACTATGTGCTTCAACAGAGTAAAAAAAAGGAATCACCATCAATGGTTTTTGCTAATGATTGTCTGTAGAGATATTATTGCATTTCCAGCCATTGTTGATCAAAACAGTACGAAAATTTTAAATTGCCGCTATTTCAACATGAAAAAACCTATTAGTAGGAGTACAAGTAAAATTCTGAATTTCAAAAATACTTGCTATTTACTTATCAATTCTAATAAACAGCGTTTAGTCGCCCTATCACACTATTCCGTTACTCAATGAAAATTCCTTAATGTTTCCACCCAGTCCTTTTCTCGTACTTAGTACTTAAACTTTATTAACATAAAGATAAACCTTCTACACTAATTATTATTAAAGGCATCTATTTCTGTGAGCACCACGAAGATGTCACCAATGATACATGTGCCATTGCCCTGACTAGAGCCGAAAAATTAGTCTGAAAAAATAAAACTCTCCTCTGAAATTACATTTAATGAACTTCAAAGCTTGTCAAGAATAACAGAAGACAGCAAAGTCAAATTCCACAAGAAATCCATCTCATAATATGGAATATGCTTAGCCTCCCGATAGTAATATCCTATGGTAATTAGTATCATCTGCATATGCTACCAAAGAAAAAAAAACTAAAAATCACCCAAATTGTTCAGATGAAAACCATCATCCCAAAAAAACCCTGATTGGTATTGTTTTCGCATAAGGAAGGAGGAGTTATGTAATAACCCTAATCTTATAATAATATAAACTGTAAGCTACAATATTGTTTCAATTATTCATGTACCGTAAACGTGGGTAGTTTTGGTAAACTTCTGTAATGTAAATATATAAAAATGGACTTTCCAATATCATGGTAATGACATGTACTAGTATACTGTAAGTTACCCAAAATTATGAATACTTTTGTAAATCACCTAAAAATATCCTTATTACTACTTTGCTTGTACAAGCGAAACTAAGGCTATATATGATGGAATCTCAAATGAGACATTTGTAGGATTTTCCACCATGTTTCTGTTTATATTTCATCAAGTCAAAGTTATCTCAATAAAACTAGAAATTTAGATATTGGAGTAACGTGAAAAACAATTAAAAATCTGCTGAATTTGTTCACTCTAAAAATAATACAATAGGTTATGTTATTCTTCGCTTCTTTTTTTTTGTGGGAAACGGTTAAAAAGCCATCAATGGCCTATCGAATAATTTAAGTTAAAAGTCATTTAATCAAAAATTTCAAAAGGACCATAAATAATTATCGTTGCTTTATGGGAAACAGTTAAAGAGCCATCAACGGCCCATCGAATAATTAAAGTTAAATGACAGTTAATTACAAATTTCAATCGGACCATTACAGTTGTATGTGAAAAACAGTTAAAAGCCATCAACGACCTATTAAATAATTAAAGTTAAAAAATAGTTAATTACATATTTTTAACAGGTTTTAATAATTTTACAGGTTCATGTAACAAACAGTTAAAAAGGCGCCAATGACCTATCGAATAATTAAAGTTAATCAGCAGTTAGTTATAAATTTTAAAAGGGCCATAACGATTTTGCTGTTACAAGTTACAATCGTTAAAGGGCCAACAACTTGCCACAATTTCAATGTTTGTTGGATTGCCAGGATCGCAATGGGCGAAACTCTTTTATAAATGACGCCCTACATTACACAACAGGGACAGAAGTTAGAAATGATTTTCGCAGTTTTCCCACTTCATACACAAAACTTTACAGTTTTGTGGGGAGCTAACAGAATTGGACGCGATATATTGGCGTACAAAATTATTTTATAAATGTTAATAACAATTTTGGGTAAATAGTTTGTAATAGCTCGGCGTTACTTTGCAATAAAATGTTAATTTCAAAACACTTATAAGAAATTTAGACGAGCTCATAGAAATTTAACACCAAATATTACTTACCCCTAATCAAATTAAAAATAAATGAGCACTTTGACCATATAGGTTTCTCAGTCGTAAATTCGGCTTTTCTAATAGACACCTTTGGGGATAATAGTTTTCTGGGAGAGATGGGCGCCAATAATTCTCTTTTTTTATTTTTAGAAAGCTAGTGAGAATTATAAACTCGAGCCTTATCAAAAGGAAATTAATTAAAACTTATATAAAATTAAGGTAAAAGGGAATTGTTGTAACCTTTAAAAAAATAAGATTCAACATATATATTTATAAAAATGAATTAGTTTATTCAGTAAAAAGTAAAAATGTTAAGGAACAAGTAAATATTGAATTTAAGCTGGTAAATTTAACTTTTATATCTCCAATAATAAAATTAGCCACTATCTAGTTACCACTATATGGTTTTGTGTGGCAACTTCCTTAAAATGCAGTGGAACTTCTTTAATTCTGCTACTCGGGAACGAACACCAAATCTCGTTCTTGTCATAATTCTGCTTTTAGGAAACTGCTTTAATTTTCAAAATGAAAGATATGACTTTAGAGCCCAGGTATAAATATTAACTCTAGTTTTAGTTTTTTATTCTAGTTCTAGCTTTTATCTGCTCCTATTCATTTTCTAAACAAAAATCAATTCTGTTTTTCACGTGGCTCTTGTGTGAGATATAAATTAAATTTGAAAAATCTACTTTTTAAAATTAAATCAAGATACAATAAAAACTAATTACTATAAACACTGTGCAATTCCAGCAACCAAAATGAATTATAAAAAACAAATTTAAACAAATTTAACTTGACTTTCAAAAAAATGAACTTATAACTAACAACAGGTTGAAATATAATTTTTACCGAAATATTTTTACGACATTATACTTTTTTACTCACCACTTGTACAGCCAAATACTAGCAGATACTAGAAGATAATATCGGAAAATGAAATTTCAAGATCTAAAGGTGATATTGTCTGCTTTATTGTACTCCCACTTCACGAAATTTCCCTTTCTTAGGAATATTGCGTGCGGCGATAATTGAATTTAAATTAATCGAATACTATTTTATACAGGATGTCACACAATCCGGGTAATAAAAAAACCATTAACGGGGTTGCAAATATCTCGAGCAGATTACAAATTCAACAAAACAATCAACAATAGTAAAGTCTCGTGGAAATGTATTGAGTGACACTTTACATGGTCTAGAAAGCCACAAATTTTTACCACATTTGGGGGATAGGTAAATCACAAAAACTGTGTTTTATCACATTTAAGTATTCATGTCCTAGACATTTGTAAAAAACATCAAATTGAATTATTTACTGCCCAATACGACTTACATCACACAACCGTTAAACATAGCATATTTTTGTTTATTGAAAATTAAATGGAGACAATTGCTGACTTCATATAAATTAAGTAAAAATAACAATACCCTTTGAATAGAAGACACGTGTTGAAACAAATTTCAATGAATAAAAAGTTAGACCCAAATGTACAGCAAGATTCCTTCGATAGACGGAAGGTACTAAGTGCAAAAAAAATGAATGCGCTACGTGGTAGAAGCATTTACGTTTCGTATATTAAACTAGAAGCGACCCCTGGATCAAGTCAATTTACGAATGGTACTTCACAAAAGCAAAGACAAAAAATTTTCAATGGCTATGAGTCCTCCTGTCATATTTCCATTTATTTATAGACCGAGGATCACTGTGACCTTGATGAGGCAGATGCCATTGAAGGTCTAATAACACCAATCAATGACAACAAGACAATTGAACATATTATCAATGGAAACTTTATTTTGTTTTTATATGAAAAATAAGTTTATCAAATTAAATTAAAATAAAATAAGAAAAAATTTAAAATTAAATCTCTACGATAATTTTGATATTTGTCATTCTGAAGGAACTATTAGTGACATATCTTATGGTGAAAAAAATGAACATCTTTCTCCTATCGAAAGTAATAGGGTACTAAAGTTTCAAAGTAGACCAATGCCACCCAAGGTCTTAAAATACATTATTTTTATTTATTATAATTTTGGTTGTAACCCAGTTAACATTATAAATAAAGTCCATCTTTCAAAAAGGTAATTCTTTATTTTTTTAAAAAGTATTTTCGAGTTAAATAAATTTAACCTGCGTTATTTTGGAGTATTGGTGTACCCGGTATACTTCTAATTAACTTTTTCTTATAAACTAATGTGAAATAAAACTATAAGGAAATTATTTTACTTTTTGTACACACCGACATGGAAATTATTAGAGAGCAAAATTATATAAGTAGTCATTTATTATTTTCTTTATTTATAGAACTTTGATATAGGAATCGTAGGATACTCGGGTTTCCAGAAAAAATATAGTATTTGAAAAACGGGAAAAAACGAACACTTTTGATAATATATTGCCAGCGAAAAATAGAGCTGATAGATATTTTAAGAAAGACGTATTATGTTTGTAATATTTTGTATGTAAATTTTCTGGTTTATTGATCGTAGGTTTAGATTAGACCAATAACATAGTGTAAATGGATAAAATAACAAATGGTCCATTCAATAATACATAATTACTCGATTTCTAGAAACTTTAAAACGATTCCGTTTTACATAAATTTCCATAATGAATGCAAAAAAACATTTCCAAGTACCCAGTGAAAGACGTAATAACAAATCCAGGTGCACTCTGCAGCCAACTAATTATTTACAAATCAATTTAATCACCTGCTATTGGTCGTTTTCCTATTCAACTACCTTGTTTTAATGGGCGTTACTACATGTTTGTGTCATAATTATTAGTCATGATTTCACCTCCTTATTCCGGATTACCAACTTTAATGGCTGCCTGAAAGGTATGACTACATTCATATTATTATTTCGTCATACATTATTTAATATACTGCAAATTTCTAGGTACCTAATTTTTTCCTAAACTTTCAGGACAAGAATTAATTCAATGGTTTAATTATTGTTACGAATCGAAATATTGAATAAATTTTAATTTTCTACATATTCATAACTATAAAATAGTAAGTACTGTGACTAACTGACAGACAAAACACAGCCTTAACCGGTAGACCCGTGGTGTAATTCAAATCCGGAGAAAATATTCCTTGAGTAGGTACTCCAGAAGTACACTAAGGAGGATTTTTTTGAAATTCCGTCCATGTAATAAAGTTTATATGAAAGTCAACCACAGAATCTTTAGATTTCTTTAAAAATCTTGCAAGCCTTTTCGACCTTATAAGATTGTTTTAAGATAAAGAAGAAATATTTTGTAATTTAAAAAACATTTTAGGTAAGTTAATTGTAATATTTAAAAATTGTTTAAAAGTCCAAAAAAGCGCAAAAGAACATCAAGTGTAACAAATATTCCATCCTACAATATTGGAACAATCAGAGATATAGTTCATAGATTTCACGAAACAGAAGGTATGCGCGTAACAGTCAAAACTCTTAGTGAAAAATTAAAAATATCATAAATATCATAATGATATGAATCAAGAAAATTATGAAAAGTGGCTAAGAGAGCTATTAATACCAAATTTACCACCAAATGATATTGTAGTTGTGGATAATGCACTGTATCACAATGTTATAGAAAATCTTGCTCCGAATTCAAATTCAAGAAAAGCTGAAATGATAAACTGGTTGACGTCCAAAAATATTGAATTTCAACCTTCCTTATTACGACCACAGCTGTACACATTAATCAAATAGCATAAAAATAGATTCAAGCAAAACAAATGTAATAGATTATTTTCCGAACACAGTCATACAGTTTTGAAATTACCACCATACCACTCAGACTTAAATCAAATAGAATTGATCTGGGCTGTAGTAAACAATAATGTAACAATAAAGAATATTCATTTTAAATTAGCACATGTTCAAATGTTAGCTGAAATTGAATTTAAATCAGTAACCCAAGAAGACTAGAAAAAAAGATGTGCACATGTAATAGCTGTCGAAGATAAATATTTAGATCGCGAAATTATAATGGATGACGTTATAATTCCTACAGTTATTATTAATGTTAATGAAGACAGCAGTGGTAGTTCTAGTGATAGTGATGATTTTGATGACGCTTTTTTAGAACCCTGTTAATTTGTTTATGTTTATTTTGTTTGATAGTAGTTATAGCAACAAGGAATAGAGGTTAGTATAAATTCAGTATTTGTTGACCTATAACATATTTTTAAAAATCCTCGTTGTCTCATTTTAATTTTTGTATTCTGATGACTTTCACCACTTGTAATTCACCCTCATATTTTGTTAAAACATTAAAATATCAAGTGCAAAATCACCATTTTTTTTTCACCCAATAAATTTTTTCAACAGAATACATTTTAGCTCATAGATAACAAATAAATTTTAACAAATTCTGTAGTATTTAAAAACCTTTTTACATAATTGCGTTTGATCCATTGTGTAGGTAATCTGGTATTTCCTATAATACCATCAAATGATAGCCATTCTCCGAAACGAGGGCGGACTCGATTTGACCGTTATAAAGGATTAAAATTTTAGGTAATTTTCTTAAAATTTTGTGATTAATCTGACCGTGATCATTTTAAAAATCCTAAAAAATGTATTTCAAGCGAAAGTAGTATACGCTACTGAGCTTTAATAGTAGCCAGTAAGATCGTTTAAAGGTGTGTCAGCAGTGTGCAAATTTTACCCCACTACTGACAAATTAGGATGCGATGTCTGTTCCAAAAACATAATAAAATGATGGTTGTTCTTATTCAAATATTTCTTGAAAATCATAATTTGGCTCAATTTAAAAAGATGTTCCGGTACCTGATGTTTGATTCTGAAATAAAAAGATCGAAACAGATGTATTGTTGTTCATCTATAAATGAGTCTTCTTTCAGTTGTTACACAGGAAGAAATTTACTGTCACCACCTCCAACAATATTCTCGTTTTCAAAAATTACCCAAGCTCTTAATTGTATTAACATTAGATTGACAGTCTAAATTTTCAAAACTCTTGCATATCTCTCCCTACTTTCTGCTTCTCAATCGATTTTAAAAAGTATATTGACATACGGTGGCTCTAAAAGACGTTCTTGTTACTTTTAGGATTCCTGTGTACGTCTAACGTACAAAATCAATGTACCTGGATTAGTGATACTTTTGCTTTTCAGAAATTTCCATTTATCTGAAATTGTTACAAGATTTACTGAACCAAATAAAAAAATTAAATATTTAAGGTTATTTTCTAATTGTTCCTGATATAATATTTAGCAGAGGGGGCTATTTTCTTAGCTGAGGACTACCTTTACTTTCAGGTGTGTAGATGAGCCACAGGTAATAAACCTGAAATAAATAAAAACAATTATTGTAATATAAATGTTCCGACAAGTAAATAATATTACTTACATGTTTATTTATATTATTTCGTTTGATTTTATACTGCTCCCATCTATTGAAGTAAATGCTTCAATTTTCTTGGTATTTGCCTTCTACAAAGAATTGGTTCATGACTGATTACATACCTTTTTACATAAGAGCAATGAGCATTTTCCTCAAAATGCTGAGAAGAGACGTAACGAAGTTTAGCTAAAAATAATTTCTAAACAATTTTATTAATGGTTTGTAACCACTGTTCGTGTTAAGTGCTTGAGATTCGTAGGAGATCTGAAAAATAAAAAGCTTTAGAATACAACAATAGGAACATAAATAAAGTAGTTACTGTTACTTACAAATGGAAAGATTTAACATAAAATCACCAAGTAAAGTAAGGTTTTCAAGATATTCATTATATTTTAATGGATTTGTAAAGTATAGGTTCGTAAATAATATTTTTCTGGACTGACTTTTGGTAAATATTATAACATAACCACTAAAACTATTGCGCCAAGATGTAGGCAACACGTAATAATTGTTCAGAATGACGGAGTTTTCTATCTCCTCTTAAAAGGCACTATTTCTTTTCAGAGTTTGTTTATTTAAATTAATTACTATGGTTTATACACCCAACCAATAAACAATGTTTTTTACATGAGACAAAATCAATAAATAAATTCTTAGCGCTCCTCTTTTGTTACATATCTAACATTCAACAAACATATATACATTTTTTACACATTGTCACGTCTATTTTGCATAATAGTATTAAATCAAACTGACAATACAATAAACGCAATGTTTTATTAAAATGACCAATTAAAAGAAACAAAATAACAATTGCTCATTAAATGAATAAAATATTAGGTTATTAATTAATTTCAATAAAAGAAAAATTATCGCATGAATAGTATTAATTAATTAGAATAAATTTTTATTAAAATAAATGTGATGGATACGCATCAAATAAATGCAGCAATTAAATCAGAGCTACGCAATTTATATAAAATAAATATATTGCTCATATGGTATGGGTATAGCTAAATTTCAATATAAAGTTTAATATAAATTTCAATATAAATTTCTAAATTTGGAAATGTTAAATTTTTGAAAAAAATTAAAAATATTCTTAAATTAAAAAAAAATCGTTTTAAAAATCTCAAAATTATCGATTTTATGATCCGAAACTTCAAAAATTTTTGGCATTTTTCACATTAATAAGAAAATTATCCTTACGAAATAAAAAAATTAGTTTTAAGGCCGCAGTTTCAATGTATTTTTCCATCTCACAACAAAACATCCGAGACAAAAACTAACCAAGGAACTTAAGGCCGCAGTTTCACTGCTGTATTTTTACTATAAGAAGCAAGGGTTCACCATTTCTGATTGCATTTAAATTCCTCTAAATGTATTAAAATGAATCTTCTATCAGGTTAAAGCATAAGGTTTGGAGAATAAAATCTACTTTTTATTTGTCCTGTTTATATACTGAATTAAAAAAAAAAAAAAATAATAAGTGATTTTAAAACCAGAGCTAAAACGTAGGAAATTTCATTCTACATATTTTTACAAGTATCCCGCCAAAATATTTCTAAATTTTATTGGGTAGTTTTCAAATCTAACCGGAATTACGATTAACAAATATTTGAGAAATGTATTTATCAAAGTAGAGATTTTATATGAATACCTATAATTGTGTAGTACATCTATTTTTAAGTAGAAGTGACATGGAGATTACCATATAAAAATAATATTGCCACCTATTTTAGAGATGGTTTTAGTAGGTGAATAATTGTTTAGAGGTACCTATTTTTGAATTGGTGATACAGCTGTATGCTGTCCTTTTCGTTATTTTCATATATTTGTCTCGCGTCGTTCCAGTTAGCTACAAACGTTGCCAGATGTACAATAATTATTTTATACGATAATTCTTTCAAAAACTGAATTCAGACTTCTCCGCAAGACATCGATAATTCGGACGAATTTCATTATAAAGTGGGTGAAAAAGGGAAATAACTTTATTGTATTTCAATGAAATTCAGATCCGAATGATCTGGCATCACTGTACATTTGCGGGACTTGCTTTCTTCTTCTGAATGTTATATTTATTAGGAACCTGAGTTAACACGTTGACTGCATGTGTACATACCCATGTTTATTAAGATGGTCCAAAAAAAGCAAACATTTTTTTTATTTAAGTCTTCTATAAAAATATGTTAGTTTATCATGTTTTAAGAGCCCCCTTCAAAGGACAGCTCAAAAAAATTTTTTTTTTGTTTTAATTTTTTTTCTCAATATTTTATTTTTTTCTATAAGAAAAATCATAAAGATCCTGAAAATTTCAAGTCGAAATTTTAATATTGAAAGGTCCTATTAGTGCGTAAATGTTCAAAATTTTAATTTTTGTTAAAGACTCACAAACAAGTATCAAAGAAAAGTTATATGGATTTGAAAAATACATAAGGATTTTTTTTGATACAGGGTGTTACATTTTTGCCTGGCAAATTTTTTAAATAGAACAACATGTATTTTATTTCAATTTTAAAATGGTTTGGTAATACTGTATTCAACCCTAGAATGTTTTTAGGAAATTACAAAAATATTGCAGGTTTGCCAAGAAATTAAATTTTTATGAAATTAGAAAATAATGCAGATCCCAAATTAAATTATCCTAATTCTGATAGTATTACATTAATTTCAAAATTGTTTATTATAGACACACGAATAGTGGTGATAGTGCTGAATTTCTTTTTACCAAGTGTTTTGAAACACGTCTTAAATTTGGCTATTTTTAAGTTTAATTCTCTCAATTTTTTCAAAACCATCACCCGGGATAATATTTTAGCATACAATTACTTATAAATTTACCTATCCAACAATACCAATATGTTAGCCAATAACACATATACAGCAGGGTGTCATATCAGTGCGTAATTCATCGATAGCTGTTTTATTATTGGAAATACGAAAAAAAAATTAATGTAAAAGTTGTTTGACACTTTTTATCAATTATTCTTAAATATACCTATACTTTTATTAAAGCAATAAAGCAAAACACCCTGCAGGTAGTTATACAAATTTGATTGTTTTCACGTCGTCAAATAATTTTAATTGACTTTATTTATATATAAGGTGTATCAAAATACGAGGTTACGATTTTCTAAATTTTTTCAATAGAATATCCTGTATTAATTAATTGGTGTTATTACATACAGGGCATTCCATTTAAAAAATTAAGAAAAACATAACCTCGCATTTTGACACACCCTACATACAACATAGCAAATAAATGAAATTAAAATTATTTATAACTATCTGCAGACGTTCGTACAGCAGCCTGAAATGAGAGTGATTGAACAACTAAAGTATCTTCCAAGTAATGAGTAGGGCTTGGAAAAAATGCACTAAAAAATGGTCTAAATATGTATGCATTAACAATAGACAAAATATGTTTTTAAATATGCAAAATAAAAATACAGTCATTTTTGATATTAAAAATGTTATTATAGACTTTTTAAACATATGATTAAATGATTTTACATTTCTATCAATTACATCTAATTAATTATTATTATTATTATTAGAATGAAAACAGTTATTAAATATTACTTTCCTATCTGTATACAGATAAGGAAAGTATAGGAATCATGATTTTTTTCGACCTCCAATTTTCGACGGATTTTTACGTTTTGAGGTCCCTGAATATGTTTCGACTATTTTCGGGATGATGTCTCTGTGTGTGTGTGTGTGTCTGTGTGTCTGTATCCACCATAACTCATGAACCGATACAAAGAAAAACACCAAATTTTAAACTTAAGCTTTATTCCGGCGTCCAATAAACAGATTAGATTTTGGGCAGAGTCGGAACATCTGGGGGGTACTTTATTGGTGGTCATTTTTATATTTTATGGAATATATCTGTTATTTATGTTTGGAGAAGAAAATTGTTTAAATAAAAATTACTTCTAATATTATTGTCTATAATTTTTGTTATATGCCATGTTTTCCTGAAATGGTCCGTATTCGAGAAATTGGACAGAATGTGCAAAATTCGAATTATTAAGAAAATTGTTAAACTAAAAGTTGTTTTCGATATCGATCTCTATAATTTTTGCTTTTTACATGATTTTTCTAAAATGGACCGTAATAGAAAAATTGGGGGAATAGTGCTAAATTTAAATTTTTTAGTATTTTCGTTTTCAATGAATATATCTATAGAAAAATGTTTCGAGTTATATGTATGTGGAAAATGTATATACTTAGTTTATCCTCTAAACATTTATAGAGGTGCTGCAATAGGTTGTACAAAATAACCGGAAAAGCCTGTAATACCTAGATAGGAAAGTCATGTGTTGGACACATCAGATTTTTTTTCAATGTTTTCAATAGTGAAACATTGCATTCTATCACTTAAAATATGTTTGTACGCCGAAAATGAACATTTCCTTATTTAAAAAAAAAGAAATACTATTAGGTATATTGTTGATTTTTTTAAAAAATTAGATGAAATCCGAAAAAACAATTTAGTATAATAGCTCTTGTATCAAAAATGTTAGTTATCCTTACCAGTTTATCGCAGGTGGAGCAAAAAACATAATTTGAGTCTACGATTCTCAAATCACTTTTTTCATAGATCCATTTCTTCATCATTTACATTTTTCCCGTAGCTGGTTTCGGCATTTTTAAAATGAACGCTTTTACTTTCACACTAACGGCACTTTTGCAGAAACACAACCAATAACAATACTTAACCAAAAGAAATTTTGAATAATACTGCATGAACTACCTGTTACACAAAAACAGTTAAATTTTATGGAGCCATTTGCTATCAATCATCCCTTAATTGCCCTAATCCTTAATACCTAGTAGTTTAGAAAGCAAAATACCCATTTGATTAATATTTCGTGGTAAAATGAAGGTGCAATTAAAAAATATTAAATTGTTTACAAAATAATGATAAATAAGCAATATTTTATTTTTAGATATGCATTATTATTTAAGAAAATATGCATTATTATTTTAGATATGCAATATAAAATTCTGCACTAAATATGCAGGCATGCACTTTATATGCATTTTGCATATAATCCAAGCTCTAGTAATGAGTATTAACAGTTCTAAAATGCAGATGGGCTACTACTATCAGTTTTAAGACTAGCACACTTGAACAAATTAAAATAAAAAAATTAAATAATTATTAAAACCTAACTCGGAAGACAAAAACAGAGATTAAACTTCTAGAAACGATTCTCGACCATATTACCACAGCTTCACAAACATTGTTTACCTATACCTCTTTACTCTGAGTAACAGTTACATTTTTTATTTTCAGGACTCTACACAAACACAATCTCTAGCGTCCACGAAACCATCCCTCAAAAAGTCACCTCGAAAGGTGATCACCTAACCAACGACATCACAACCTTCTACAATAACCCTTCAGAGTTCGTCCACTTCAATGTTTCAATAGACGAAGATGTGCACTTTTTAGTCCTCAAACCTTCAAATAATTTCTTTATTCCTTCCATAATCGTCGAGAGAAGAAGAAAAGATAATTTCACAAGGGAAGAACCTTTGGTAACAAAGACGAACTGTCATTTTCAAGGATATATAGCTGGACAAGAGGGATCGAGAGTCGCGTTATCGGCTTGCAATGGACTGGTGAGTCATAGATTATTCTTTAATTACTAAAAGGACCTTAGTTACAGAAAAACTCAAAGTGAGGAATGTTGGATCTTATTATGTTTACTCCAGATCGAAATCTTGATTCGTTCAAGAGATATAAGCAAATAACTGCAGCTACAAAAACGACTACATACTAATTTCATTTTAGGTTAGAGCTAGTGTCCTTTATGTGGCTAATTCAGGAAAACGCCATTTTGTTAGGTTAGGTAATATTATTTGTTTTAATCAAGGTAAGATTAAAATATTTATTTTTAATATTGGTTACATCATATTACACGCCATTTTTATGGCCGGTTATCGGCACATTTCGTTATTGAAAGAATAACTATCGGTCCGATAAAATTATGTGTTTAATAAATAATAAAGCATTTCTGAGAACTTATATATATATATATATATATATATAACTATTGCTCAATAGAAATTCATCATAGCTTTGACATATTCTCACTCGATGTACAATTTAAAGTCGTGTTGTCATATTTATATATCGGAAAATGAAAGACGAATTTTTTTAAAAGTTCCAGAAACTTTATGGATGTCCATAAATATTTGTTATTCGAGATGGTTATTGACCACAGATGTCAATAAAATAAAAAATACCGTTACTAAAAGTGTTTGTTATCCTATATCCTTGAAAAAGACCATTTCTAACGCGAAAATGGCGAACAACGTCTATAATTTCTTCATAGGAAGAATCAGAGGATTTTAAATAATATATTTTATTTATTTATTCTTTTCCTGATATTTCAGAAACATTAGTACAGTCTAGAAATTACCCCAAGTCCATTCGCTTTCTTTATTGTTTAAATGTAAAATGGATAAAACAAAAAATTACTAGATTTTGGTACATCGCACCGTAGATTAATTACATTATGTTATTGTGTCAGGTGGTAGTTATTAAAATAATTTTGAATTGGTCAAATTTTTAAAAAATTGTGTATTACCTATCGATTGACTTGATAAAATTAAAGAAAAAACTAAATTTTTTCCAGCTCCAAAATTATTGAAATATATTATCATCCCTTTAAATTCCTTAATATAATTATATAAAGGATAATGAAAATAATTAAAATTATACTGAAGATGTCGTAATCTTTAAATTAAAATTTAGACCCAATAAATAGTTGTAAAAGAATATATTTCGACCGCTGGCGCTTTGAGCTCTGGCTGGTTTTGGAGCTGGCTGGCTAGGAGCTAACATGACACAGGTGGTTAGATGGCATCTCACTGACGTCGTAAAAAGTGGAGGTGATGGTCTAAAGTGCGGCATACCCTACTTGGGTTTGTATGAAATAAAAATGCTGAATAGTCGTTCAGTTTATAAGTAATTGATAAAAAACTATTTTAAGGATGAAGAAAACAAACCAAAAATACTTTGAATATCACAAAAAAAAAACATTTTATTCCTAACTCCTTTTTCTTCAAAATTAATTTTAAGTTTTTGGTTGTTAAATTTAAATACTCAATACATACTGTTACGCAGGTTTTTAGTATCTCAATTAATTTTTACGCAACTTTTACAATAATTCAACAACTGATAATATTAACGTGTAACGTCTATCATAAAACTGCCACTCTGACGTCAGGATCACCGATTTATATAGCTCACTTTAACCTTCTAGAAACTTACCGGAACGTCCAGATGTTTCTTAACGTAAAATAACATTTCTAGATATTTCTCTTCTTTTATTTTCACCCTTACTTATGACGCCCGCAGCTCACTGTAGGGTGATGAGTAACATTACTAAACGGCGTTTTAACCCTTAAATGCATGATTTGTTTGTTTTGTTTTGATTTTTCAAAACATTTCAGGTAGTTGGGAAAAATATTAAAATATTATTTTCAAAATTTTACATGGTTGCAGATATGCAACATTGTACATTTTTCACTTATTAACAGGTTAGTTATAAAATATATTAAAACAATTTTTTTTTGTTAAAACATAATACTACGCCACATTTTTCTCAAATGACATGAGTATATCCATGGTAGCCTCTGCAAGAACTAGCCATTGGCTAACTTGGTCACATCGCACTTCTTTTGGTGGTAAATGCTCTCTGCATCTTGGTTTGGATTTCCTGATCTAATGAACTTGGTCTGCCTCGTTTAGCAGCAGATTTTATTCCCACATTACAAAGACAGTAGGCAACTATGTTCGTAAAATTTTATTGCTGCAATATTTCTGCCTGCCTTCCTTCTGCTGTCATAACTTTTTTATGTAAAAGCCACGCATTTACCATTGGTAAATCAATCCAGTAATTGGTAAAAAATATGCAGGTAAAATTTTCTGCTTTTTAGTTGAATTCGGTACCTTCCTATAAACCTGTCCATCAGGTCAACTACTTCCATGTGACGGGTGTATTCCTGAATAATATTGGGAACTCTATCTCTATGTTCCTGCCTTATTTTTTCTCATATCGTTTGACAGTTGATATTGGATGCTTGCAGGAGTAAATTGATAAAAAAATAACACATTTATTATCTTTCCAGATAAGTGATGACATAATATCGATGGGGTTGAGCATTGATATTATAGTCAGACTTTATTTATTTATAGCCGTATCGTATGTATTTTAATTGATTCGGAATTTTGTATAATTATATATTTTACAGTCATAAAGGAATGGCCAGTGAATTAGAAAATATTGCAAGTATAAGTACGCGTAAACGACCTAGTGGACATAAAGCATTATCTTTAGAAGAAAAAAGTATCGTACTTAATGTATTTAATAATCTTCGAAAAGACTTTATTTTACTTTCTGTGGATGAAATAGCCACTAAATGTGAGACCTGTATTGGAGTATTTAAGCGGACAGTGTATAGCATTATTAAAGAAGAAACAGTTATTGGAGAAGTCTCACATCCGAAAATGCCCCTAGTAAGAAACAAGACCTTTATTAAAACTTGGGTAAAGAATGTAATAAGGCAAATGGTACATACTTTTTTCTTTCGAAATGAAATTCCCACACAAAAAATTACACTCTTCTAAACATATCATATTTTCATCTGCAAAATATATTGCATCAATTAAATTTTCTTTACAACAAACGTGACAAAAACAGCTTTTTAACAGAGAGAGATGAAATCATTGAGTGGATACATGATTATGTAAGAAAAATAGCGGACGCAAGGAATAGCATAAACAGGTATTTTATTAAGACAAGACATGGGTTAATGCTGGACGTACAGTAACAAGAATTTGGCAACAAACCTCTATCAAAACTAAATAACAAGCCTTTATGGAACCGATCTCTTGTCGATTAAAAAATCAAACACAAAAAGGAAAGAGTTTAATAATAACCCACATTGGAAGCACCGATGGATTTTTGCCAGATTACCATGAAGAAATGGATGGCCCTATGTTTGAAAATTGGTTTCATAACATTATAAAAAAATTCCAGCCAACTCCGTTATTGTGTTGGATAATGCATCCTATCATAATCGGTTAAAGAAGTCACTACCTACAACAAAATGTATAAAGAAGATATTTCCAAATGCTCCATTCTAAAAATATTGTCACTGCTTCTAAATCTTCTAAGGCAGAATTATTTGTAATGGCAAGGAAACATAAAAATAAATTTAAAAAATATATTGCTCGAGAAAAAGGAATTTAAATTCTTAGATTTGCCTCATTACCATGCAAAAACCTGTTTATCTCACTGGCAGTTTTAACACTGCCCTGCCTCTATATCTTAACAATAACTACATTTATTTATATAAATGAATCAAAGCACTTAAAAACAACAAGATTCACTCATACGGGATCCGAAAAGGGAATGAATTAAGAGTGCCATACTCACGGCTGGCACTGGGACAGAACTCTGCAACATACCGAGGAATCTTATGCTATAATCACGTGGTTAGTTTATTTGGTGTTATTGAAAACGTAAATAAATTTAAATCGGCCTTGCTCACATATCTGCTAAAATATGCTTTTTACTCGACTGCTGAATTTCTCAATTCAGCGAAATAAAATGTTTGTAATCTGTAATGTGATGTAACGTTTCTACCTATGTAAAGTTTATATTCTATGTATGTTTAATTTCAATAAGTTTTACATCCTAAATGTTCTAGAATCTGTTTGTAAGGTAGGAGTGCATGAGAATTGTTATGTATGTATGTATGTAAGGAGAATGAATGGTTGTGTAGACTATGCTCTGACTAGACTAATAAAAAAATTGTGTAGATAAAACTATGTAAAATTTTTCACAGTTGAATAAAGTTTAATTGAATTGAGTTAAATCCCATTGAACTGATCTGGTCTCAATTAAATTACCTGATGTGCCAAATTTGTTTTGAAATGCAGTTGCAAATGTAAATGGAGAACATTGGAGAAAATGCATTGATCATGTAAGAAAGGCAGAAAATTCATTTTGAAAAGCGGATATAGCAATGGAAAACTCAATAGATTCTATAATGATAAACTTGAGGTAAGACAATGATTATGATACCAGTAGTAGTTATAGTGAAAACAGTAACTTTTGGAGATAGTTCTTGAATCTTTTATTTTTTTAGTCTTTGAAGTATTACTTTTAATGTCAAGAGATTAAAAAATGTTTATTACCATTAACGACATATAATCCTCCTTGTTATTCATTGGTTTAATTTAATTTGTTCAATGTTAGAGTGCAAGAATTTTGTCAGAAGCATAAGATTTATTTTTATTTTTTGTAAATAATATAACTTTCTTCATTCCAAATTTAATCTACACTTTGCACTTTGCGTATATACCATTTTATATGCCGTGACCTTATTTATATTATTGAAACTTATTTTGCAAAGTACGCCTATAAAATGTGACGTTATATTCCCACTTTTGCTGCACTTCTCTTTTATTCAGACTATGGTAACGTATTCAACAGAGCTACCACGTTTTTCTTTTTTCAACTTATTTTCTGTAGGCAGCTTACAAACTGTAATTCTATTACGACGCACTGTTTTAAGAGAGAATATAGGTACTCCTATTGGCGAGATACACCATCAGGTAGTAATTATCGCACTCAATGTTTTGTTAAATAATTAAACATTGACTTTCCTTGTGAGATATAAAGGACTTTTTCTCCCCCTTCACCTTAAAATTACCTCAACTCACACATGGCTACCCCCCTTGTCAACAATATAGTCTATAATTTTTAATCTTCGGTATAATCGTTGATAAACAAACAACCACATTTTCAGAAGCTCATTGTGCAGTCTTGTTTGCAGATATTCTTGACCTAAGTAAATTTCAAACCGACAAGCAAATCCACTTACATTTCACTTGTGGAGTTTCATTGGCATATTACTGTAGCACAAAGTGTCTCATTTTTGTGAAACACATCTGTTCATCAATTGAAAACGCGGGTTCCAATGGAATGCTGGAAATTTTTTTATTGAGGTAGTCTATCTGGGAACCTATCATGGTTAGGATCGTCTTTAGGCAATTTTTGATTATTGTCATTAAAATGGATACCACGTCTAATCTTTTCAAATTTGTTAGTCATCAAATTTCGCATAGTGTCATAGCCTATATCTATATTCTAATATCATAGGACACACTTGGCATATGTACTATAGACGTATAAAAATGATTCCAATAAATTGGTTTATATCAGCAGTAGAAAACCTTAATTGAATATATGGATTTGCCTGTATAGAATACAAATTGTTTTCATCAACGATTTTATCAATAAGTTCATCATTTAAGAAATATTTAAAAAAACTGTATACAGTTTAAAAAGCCATAATATCCTCACCGCCATGAAATGCTAACTGAAGGTTGTTTAGTTGAAGACTATGTTGTTTCCAAATTAGGTATCTTTTTATCAACTTTTCTTTATTTTTTTTTATGTCACAAGCTTTTTATCTCCTACTCTACCAGCCTGTCCAGTTTGGTAATCTATTTGTGCTTCATCGCCTTCCAGTACTTTTGGTTTTTCGATATTTCATGGTTGTCTTCAGCCTCAGTCTCCTCTGGGTCGCTTGGTATTTAATTTTGATCTGCCACACTGTCTGCATCTGAAAAATCTACCCCATCTTCACTGTTTGATCATTTGTTCCATAGCTCTTCCAATTTCTTATCAGTAATCGGTCAATTGTGGCTCACTGTGGATCTGAATATAAAAAAATAGAAACATTTTTACAGTGTGGAATAGTCAAATGGAATAAATTCGGCAATAAATAAATGGGGACGTGTTTGGAAAAACACTAGGACAAGTCGATTAGTATTTTTAGTTGCGCACTGTTTTTAACAAAACTTTTTTATACAGGGTGTGTCATGTAATAGTGGCCAATACCAACTTTCTTATTTTAAATACAAAACCCTGTATATTTTTCAATTTTTGAATTCTTCAGAAAATTATAGACATATATCTAAGCTATACCTAACGGTTTCAAAAAAATTAAATGTTTTCCGATTTATTGCAAAAATTAACATTAATAAAATAATTTGATTACAGAAATTCGTTACACACTCAAAAACTAATAAGTAATACTGTTTATTTCTTGATAATGTTACAAAAACAAACACACATCTCAATGCAGGAGATGTTCAACATGCTCTCCGCGAACTTCTCGGCAACATCCTAATCTGAAATAAAAATGTCTTTTAATTTTACTCAACATCTCAGGCGTGACTGATCTAATCGAAGCGTTATTCATCTTCTTAAGTCAGCTAGGTCGAGAGGTTTACTTTTGTACACAATACTATTGACATATACCCATAAGAAAAAGTCTAATGGTGTCAGATCAGGGAATCGTGCTGGCCATTCCATCGGTCCTCGGCTCCCTATCCATTGATTTGGAAATACTCGAGAAAGTGTAGGATTTGAAGTGGCTTCAAGTTAGGTAAATCTCCCTCTTCTATTTGATATCCTCCTAAATATAGTGCCCTTGGATTTTGGAGTTCTACACATTCAGTTAGGATGTAAATGAAGGTTTAGTCCTCCTCTTCACAGAATCTCCACACACTATCCTCTACTACTCTTAGTTTACTTAGGTGTTCTTTTAGTCGGCAATGCCCGCTAAGGATCCCTGTTACAATACGTAGCCTGTTCTTGCTCAGGGAGATGCAGGCTTTCGATCTTTTCTGGTTATATTCACCCAAAAGTATCTTGGCCTGTCTCAGCCCCAAGAGATTGTTCCAATTATCGGTTCTTCTTCTGTCCAATTCTTTTTTAATCTCTCCTAATATTAAGTTAGTGCTGATACTGCAGAACGGCTCAGGTCCTACAAAGGGTGTTTGAGTCCATTTCCTTGCAAGACTATCTGCAATCTGGTTACCTTGTACCCCGTTATGTCCCGGGACCCAAGTAAGAGTAACTCTATTTTTCACGCCTAGCTCATTCAATTGTTATAGGCATCTCCAGACCATTTTTGAGCTGATTACGTGAGAGCTCAGCGCTTTGATGGCTGTTTGACTATCGGACATGATGATAATCTCCTATCTATGATAGTTTCTCTCGATGTTAAACTGGATACACTTCTCGATGGTGTGTATTTCCGCCTGGAAGGTACTTGGGTATTTTCCCAAGCTTTCGAAGTGCTTGGTTCTCGGCCCATACACTCCTATTCCAGTTCTTTTCATGGTTTTGGAACTGTCCGTATAACACTGAATAGCACGTCTTTTGGTTGCAAGCGCGATGGATTCTTGGCTCCATTCTTTCTTGCAGCTCAGCTCTATGGTTTTGAAGTTTTTCACAAAACTGTACTTCTTTAGCATTTTATCCTGGGGCATGTCCTAGGTATCTTTAGTCCTGTAGCAAGTAGATCTTCGTCTGATTACTCCGTTCCTGATAATTCTATATCGTGTCCTTTTTGCCACATTCTCTATCATTAAATGTAGAGGGGTGAGGTTGAAGATCACCTCCATTACACCAGTAATACAAACACAGGCTAGTATTTGTACTTTTGAGATATTAGCTCTCGTAGTAGCTAAACTAGTTCTATTACTCCAGGCTATAGCCCCGTAAGTGATGATTGGTCTCACTATTGCAGTATACATCCATCGCAGTATGTTTGGGTTACATCCCCATCGTTTACCTGCAATGATTCTGCATACTATTAGGGCTTTTGTGGCCTTATTTACTACTTCCTTTTCATGTGTGTTCCAGAGAAGTTTGTTTTCCAGGGTTAGGCCTAGATATTTGATCTTATTTTTCCATTTTATATCTATACCGTCTAATTTAACGGTTTTAAGATTAAGTTTTCTTTTCCTTGAAAAGGCTACTAGTGTTGTTTTTGTAGTCCCACTTCACGGCACCATCTTTTGGTATGTTCTAGTCCTCGTTGGACTATATCACACAGGATAATACTAAACTTGTCCCCAGCAAATATGACTATGTCGTCGACCTAACCTTGACAGGGTATGCCGAGGTCAGTCAATCTGCATAGAAGTTCGTCTACGATTAGGCTCCACATTAGTGGGGATAGAACTCCTCCTTGTGGGACATCCTCTAGTTGTGCAGATGGAGATGGTGTCCTGACCTATCTGTGTCTCTGCAGTTCTTGTAGATAACAGCTGAGCCATCCATCTGGATGTGATGTTGTCTACTCCTCTGTATGCAAGTGCTCTTTTTACAGATTCGTGTGGCGTGTTGTCAAGAGCTCCTTCTATGTCTAGAAAGGCACACACGACCGTTTCTTTGTTTGTCAGTGCATCCTGGATAAAGTCAGTCAACTGTACCAGGACAGTTTCTGTAGATCTTTCTGCTCCGTTCTGATATAATTATCAACAGCCTTCTCCATTGTTTTTAATACAAAGGATGTGAGGCTAATTGGTCGGAAGGATTTGGGATGTGTGGTATCCTTTTTCCCTACTTTTGAAATAAAGGTGACTTTGGCCCTTCTGCATGCTTCTGGTATATATCCCAGCTCCAGTTAAAGTTAAAGTTGGCATGACATTATTTTAGAGCAGTGCTAAATAATTATCCCCATTTAAATTGCCATCAATTAAAAAGGAAGCTATGATATGATCGCCAATAATTCCTGCCCAAACATAAACCTTTTCAGGGTATTGAGAATGTTCTTCTCTCATCCATTGAGGATTTTCCCTAGACCAGTAGCGGCAATTTTGATGATTAGCATGACCGTGAAGGGTAAAGGTACACTCATCAGAAGACAAAACATGTTCTAATTGGATCACCATATTATCTAACGTTGCTATCATTTGTTCACAAAATTGCGTTCTCCTATCAAAATCGTCTTCCATGAGCTATTGAGTTGCTATTATTTTATAGGGATGCATTTTATTTTCTTTTAGTGTTCGACTAATCGATGAATGGCTAATATCGAACAATGGGGCTGCTTGTCGACTAGAAGTATGTGGGTTTTCCTGAAACTCAAGCATAATATCAAATTTGGTATCAATAATTATTGCATTGGCAGCTGTTTTTTTTTTATCTGCCTCACATGTCCAAGCTCGTGAAACTCTATTTTACTAATTGTCCCTTGGAATATACGCGGCAAATTTGGAATTTTTTCATGAAATCAGCAAGCAACTTTCATTTGTGTTCGTGTGTTATCTCTATAAATTTTTTTTGTGTAATTACCAATAAGACCATATTAGTTTATAATGGAGATTCTAATAAGTAAGCAGCACCATCTACGACCAATTTGTTTTAACTCATGTTACAGGCAGACTGTTGTAAATTGGCAATGATATGCAATTAGAGAATATAGTCGTTCCTTAGCATTTTTGATGGGAAAAAATATTTACGTTGCATTTCTGCAACAGTATGAATTTATGGTTAAACCTTTAGATACAAAACCGACAATGTAACTTACTACATCTTCTGCAAAATATGTTAAACAACTTAGGCACTTAAAAAACTCTGGATAAGTTTAAATTGTTTCAAAATTTTTAGCTATAATCTTTCTAAGGTTACTTAAACATACTAATAAATTAACCCGTATGTCATTTTTTCCATGTTTTTATTTTAAATTATTCTTCATAGTTTCCGAGTTGATATTTATCGCATAAATAAACGACTGGTAAATTAAAGTAATTCCTTTCGTAAATATTAAAGTAATCGCCATAAACATATGTTTGTAGTTCTGCCGATACGTACGTCTTGAGCTCGAATCATTTATATCATATCTAGATAGAAACTTCACGCTGTTTATGTCAGCGATAAGCCCAACTGATATAAATTTTCTAACAACTTTAAAGTATCTTATAGAACTATTGAGGTTATATTTTAAAAACTTTATGACTGTTGCGCTTGTACACCTACCAGGTGGACAGAGAACGTCAAAAAATGAGGGGACAGACTTGAGGAGAACTTATTTATTCAATATAAAAGTATATAGACAATTCACAAAATTATTAATGTCAATTCAATTATATAAGTCATAATTCTTTTTAAACCAAGGTAACATAAAACGAAAAATAAAGTACATCAACAATACGGAGTACCAGTAACTTGAGTCAGTAATACTCAATTCCCAACAATGACATATAAATAGAGAAAATGTGAGTTGATAACCAGATTCATTTTTTCATTCAATATTTATTTAAAACATTTTTTTTATGTTTTCTATACAGTGTTATAAATTTAAATACATTAAATGGTAAATACTGTTATAATGACATGTGCGCTATCTGACGAACGTGTTTTTGAATAGGTGTCACGAACTTCCAGTTATACCGGAAATAATTATGAATTTTGTTATTTTAAATAGTGCAACCTATATATTTTAATTCTGTGATTCGTTCTACACACTTTCAATTTAATACTATATTTATTTTCACACAATAAGTGTAGCCTCCAAATTATCGAAAATGGTTCGAGGTAGGTGTGGAAGTAGTGGCAGCTCTTGGTGATTTAAAATGGGTGTTAAATATTTTTCAATAATTTTAGCATTTGTAAGTTCGGTTTAAAACTTTGTACAAATCTTCTTTGGCATCGTCCGTTTTAATACCAGTAAATAATTTTTTTAACGATCCCTGGGTCATGAAAAAATTGTTTGATAACGTCACGCAGATGATCCATGGTACATTATGTTCTACAAGGGCAGAAACTATTTTAATTTCTACCATTTGTATGTATTCGATTGTGATTAATCGAATAATTGAAATAATATAATTAGCGATTATCCGAATAACCGATTTTAAAGAAAATAGAATACAGATTTTCTAATAAAATTCTTTGAAAAAATATTGAAATACAAGATAAATGGATTATTGGGCAGATATTGCGGAAAATAAAAAAGGCCTAAAGGCAAACCATAGACACGTGTTTCTGACTATTGGTCTTCATCAGTACGGTGCAGCCAAGTTCAAAAGAGAATGGAACTAGCGATGAAATCAAAACAACCGGAGATCACTTAAGTAGCCAACCACACATTTGTGGTCTCATCTAACACTCCCAGTGTTTACTAGGAAAATATTAGCGTCGCCACGGAGGCAGTAACAACCGTCATGATGATGCATTCCAGCCCAGGGAAACTAAACAAGAGAAGAATGTTTAGTGCGGTGAAAAAATATACAAGATAAATGGATTATTGGGCAGATACCGCAGAAAATAGAAAAAAGGCCTAAAGGCAAACCGTAGACACGTGTTTCTGACTATTGGTCTTCATCAGTACTGTGTAGCCAAATTCAAAAGAGAATGGAACTAGCGATGAAATCAAAACAACAGGAGATCACTCAAGAAGCCAATCACACATTTGTGGTCTAGACTAACACTCCCACTGTTTACTAGGAAAATATTAGCGTCGCCACGGAGGCAGTTACAGCCGTCATGATGATGCATCCCAGCCCAGGAAACTAAACAAGAGAAGAATGTTTAGTGCAGTGAAAAAATATACAAGATAAATGGATTATTGGACAGATACCGCAGAAAATAAAAAAAAGGCCTAAAGGCAAACCGGTGATAGAGTATCAAACTTTATCAACTTTGCCCTTTGAGATCTGGCGAGCGACCGCGTTCAAATCCTTGAGGGGAGAGATTTTTTTTGTTTTTTTTTTATTTTTTTTGTTTTTTTAGTTTCTTTTCTGTTTATAAAATATGAAAGTTGAATAAATACGATTATTGTTGATTATTTTTTTAAATACATTTTAATTATTATAATAATAACCTATTTTTACATTTTTTGATAAAATTATTTTGTGGTCGTAGGAAAAATATTGTACATCACTTGTGTGAAAAGTGATGTTTCACACTCGTGTGATAGTCGCACTCGGCTTGTGCCTCGTGTGACAATATTTCCCACTCGTGTAAAAAATGTAATTTTCCACACTCGTATATTTCTAATAACGACCATACCTAAGACACCAATGTATGTTTGCCGGATAGAAAGAAAATGTGAGTATAGCCTCAACCTCAACACCTTGATCAAACCGGAAGAGAAAAATTTATTCAATTAAAGAAAATATACCACATAATAATACAAAGAAACCAGAAAATAAATTTAAAGAAACGAAAGAACAAAAGGATCGACTAAAAAAGTTATTTTTACTTTCTTGGAGAAGAGGAAATCTAGTACTTTTAAAGGAAGTGAACAATTACAAAGGTGTTCTGAATACTTAAAAACACCGTATGATTTTTTCAGTTATTTATTCGATGACACTTTAATTAAATTAATAATTGTCACATACTCAAATTTATTTTCTTAACAATCTTTTCCTAATGACCTATTTATTTTACAAAAAATAGACGTCCAAAAATATTTGGGAATATGTTGTATTCTCATGTCAGTTATTCGTTTGCCTAATGTCAGAAGTTATTGGTCTTCACGTCTAGGAGTAGATATAATAGAATCAATGTCACAATAAACTTTTGTGAAGATACGAAGAACTCTACATTTTAATGACAATACAACTATGTTACCAAGTGATCATAAACAATACGACCGCCTGCATAAAATTAGACCAATTTTAAACTAAGTATATATTAGACCGATTCAAAACAATTCCACTTGAAGAGGCTTTATCAGTAGATGAACAGATGTGTGCAACTAAAGCAAAAACTTTTTACGTCAATATATGCCAGAAAAACCGCATAAATAAGGATACAAAATTTTCGTATTTTCGGGAGTATCTGGATACATATACAATTTTGATATATACCGGGTGTTCAAATTAAAGTGTTACAGCTAAATACCGCCTGTTATAAAAAAAACGTCTCAGACGAAAGTTTTACACCCGTATGCATAGTCGATCGCCAGCGATTCGCCAGAGATTCATTTCGGCGTATCGCCAGCGATTCGCTGGAGATCCGCTGGCGAAAGCCCAAAAAGGTGGCGACTCGCTGGAGATTGTCACCGGCATGTCATCTCTCGCAAGATTTCATATTCTTTTATAGGGATTATCACCGGCATCTCTCGCATTTTATTCATGATTCATTTCTAAAAACTCTATAAAAGAACATCAAAACTTGCGTGAAATGACATGCCGGTGACAATCTCCGACGAGTCGCCACCTTTTTGGGCTTTCGCCAACGTATCGCTGGCGATACGCCGAAATGAATCTCTGGCGAGCGATCGACTATGCATACGGCTATTATAGTGTTGTCGGGAAAAATTTTTGGCTAAAATCGTTTTTAATAGCTAACCATAATATGGCCAACTTTTTTTCGCCCAGCAAAATTTTCAAGTAGCTGTTACTCAAAAAGAAAAAATCCATTAAAAAAATATGTCTATCAAAAGTTTCTTATTTTTTTATGTACTTTAAGTATATGTAAAAAAAAGGGATTCCGATTTAAAAAACAAAGTTCACTTCGATATGGCCATATTATGGTCAGCTATAAAAAAATGAATTGTGCCAAAATGTTTCCCCCAAAAAACTATAAAACTTTTGTCTGGAACCTTTTTTTCTAAAATGCATATTTTCAGCGGTATTTAACTGTAACACTTTAATTTGAACACCCAGTATAAAGGCTGGAAATTCAAATGACTAATTGATTTAGGAGCTTGAGCCAACACTGTAATAAGGTTATTACATAATCTCTCATGACAATTGAATTATATGGTATATTTTTATACCACAATTCCTCTTGTAGTACAACTCGCAGAACAACTCATGATTACTTTCGGTATAAACGAAAATTCTTGATATTTATAAAAATGCACACATGGACTCTTGTCTAAATTTCATTTCATTTTCATAATTAATATAAAAGTTACAAACATGGAATCTGAGATACCCTAAATGGACGAAGACAAATTTCTTTGTTTTTATATTAGATGCAACTTATAAAATTACAGTAATATGTGGGTTGATTAGCTGATACACATTTTTTAAATTGTGAAAGTCAACTTATTTGTTTAAGAATCATAAAATTGTTGACGTATTTTAAATATACAGAGCTCATTTTGAGTGATAAAACTTCAATGGTAGTAACACGGGTGAGAATAATTCATAAATATCAATAACTCATATTTACACAAAAAATATAACAAAAGACGTTTTAAAAGTTACATTAATGATTCAAAAAATTTCGTTAATATTTCAGAATCAATGTTTTCAACGAACTATCAACAGTAAAGGGTAATTTTCTATGTCGTCCGTCCCGACTCCTCACTTTCCGAATAGTTTCCATCTCCCAAATGAAAATTCTTCGACTTTCTAATTTCCACCGCAATCCATAAATTTACTTTGTCCCCGCTATTCATTCATGAACCAATTGTTTCGTCGCCATTCTCATAGACTACTAGAAACACAATAGCTTTTGTTTGAACACATTAACAGGCAACTTAGTCTAAACGAGGTATTAGAAATATATTCCAGATGTTTGTTGTCAAGCTGGAAGTTTTCCTGGCGTTGACGTATCGTTCGGATAAAGAAGCCAAATTTTGAATCAACATTCCAAGGTGAAAGGACCAAATTTCCTTAATCATTTTCTATAAAGGTTTAATACATGGTATAAACTGAACGAAACAACTATACTGATGAGGATACTTGATGGCAGAAATACTGTAGTATAGAAAACACACCTAAGAACAAGGGAAAATAAATCTATTTTGTTCTATGGTTAATTATAAAACTGCAAGTTCTCAATTACTGAACTGCAAGAGTAACTTAAAATAACCAAAGAAGAAGCAAACCGAAAAAAAATATACTAAATATTTTTTTTTTAATTATGACAGATAAAGTGACATTTTTTTTAATCACAGCTAGTATTAATATGATATACTTTACGTAATCAGTTGCATAATGTTGAACATTATTACAAGTTGCGAAAAGAAAACAAGTAAAAATAAACCTTGTAGGGTTTTTAAATCAATATACATTATTATTATTGAAAGTATATATCAAAGAAGGGCAGGTTGACTTATAAAAATAGAATTTTGTTAAACTTAGAATCTATTAATAATGTTGTTTTGGTCCTTATTTTCTAATTTAAATCGGCACATAATAATTAACAATACACGACAAAATAACCCACTTTCTTGAAAATGAAATAATTTACCAAGCAATATAAAAACTGTGATTTTCTGTTTGTCAATAAAATGAATAAGGTTATGCACATACAACTAACAAAACAAAGAAGGTAATATTGGTTGCCTAGATGTCAGTAATGTTCTACCGAACCACAATTTTATAAATAATGTAACGCGTTGCGAAATGTTGATGTTGATGAAGAGACACACACAAATAACCTTAAGACATATGTAAATTATCCTGCAATAAAATCAAGTTTGTCTCAAGAGAAATGAGATGATATATACAGGGAAACCGATAGTGATACTATTACACTAAATTTTATACAAAATTATTATATTATATCGATAAACACACAAAAACTGTTAAAATAAAACAAACAAAAAATAATTTAAAAAAATTGGCTATCTCAAAATCTATTACAATGTATTAAAGAAAAAAATAAATTATACCGAAAATATTTACAGAATCCAACAAACAATGAATTTCAGGAAAGGTACAGAGTATTTCGAAATCATGTTAATTACTTAATTAAAACAACAAAAACAGATTATTACTCAAAGGAAATAGAAAAAATAAACATTCTTTAAAATCACTGTGGAACTGTGTTAATAATATAGTGGAAAAAGTTAATCTGGAACAAAAATAAAGTCAATCAACTTGCCAGATAGAACTATTTTAAATGATGGGATGGTATTGCTAATGCTTTTAATGTACATTATAGTGAACTAGGAGAAAAATGTGCTAATCAAATACCCGATATTTACTACAAAGAACCGACAAGATCTTTGGAGAATATTTACATCCAGCATCTGAACAAGAAGTAACTGCAGCAATACAAAGTCTTAAGCTAAAAAAGGCTCCTGGGTTGGACAAAATTCGTTTTGAAGTTTTAAAAGAGACAGCATCTGAAATTGTAAAACCTTTAACATTTTTAATCAACACTTGTTTTGATAAAGGGTATTTTCCAAAAATTTTTAAAAATGGTGTAACTTTACCTCTATTCAAATGTGGTAATAAATCAAATATCGAAAACTATAGACCAATCACTTTAATATCGAATGTAGCAAAGGTAATTGAAAAATTATTTAAAAAAAAGACTCTGCATTTTTCTATATAAGTATAATACTCTTTTAGATCTTCAATATGACTTCCCAAAGGACAAGTCTATAGAAGATGCTATTGATAAGCTAACTTCATTTATTTATGAATCACTGGACAAAAAAATACCAACGATAAGCATTTTCCTTGACCTCTCGAAAGCCTCTGATACTATCGCACATGTAAGATTACTGTAAAAACTTCAAGACTACGGAATTAGAGGGAAAACTTACGATATTCTTCGAAGTTATTTATCGGACCGTGAACAGCAAATTGAAATAGCCGGTGTCATAAGTGAAACTAAAAATATAACTTTTGGTGTACCACCAGGTACTGTACTAGGTCCAATTTTATTCACTCTGTATATAAACACTATGCTGTCTCTTGACACTTGTGGTGAAATTATCAGTTTCGCGGACGACACTGCTATTTTATACAAATCTTCATCGTGGCAAAGTTTGAAACTAAAAATTGAGAATGATTTTCCAAAAATCTCAAACTTATAATAAATTGACAAGGGGGGTAGCCATGTGTGAGTTGAGGTAATTTTAAGGTGAAGGGGGGAGAAAAAGTCCTTTATATCTCACAAGGAAAGTCAATGTTTAATTATTCAACAAAACATTGAGTGCGACCGGTTTCGAAGTATCATCACTTCATCTTCAGGCTCGCCTAGTGGAAAGGAGAATATGTGGTGTAAGGTGTGTTGACTTTGAGCCCACAATATATAAAATAGTAAAAAATAGAAAAAAATAGAAAAACTCACCATACTCTCCATCCACTAGGGAATACTACAGACAAGTTTCATCAAAAACGTGGGGGATGAAATAAATTGTAAAACAAAACAATGTTACAAGTTATAAAAAGTTAAAAATATTTGAAAAACAAATATTAGTCGATATAAACAGTTAAAAATTTTAAAATATTCAAGACTATACAAAAACAAATCACATACATTAAACAGATTAAAAGATAAGGCCTATTTTAAGCAACATTGCTGTTTTTTATAAAAATCTAACATTTTTCAAAGGAGACCTGTCAAGTTAAGGCCTCTACAGGTGGTGGTAAGTACTAACGAAAAATTCTTGGATAAACTTATGACAGGGTATAGGTAATAAGATGTAAACTATGAGTGAAGAAATATTTATTATTATATAAGATTTGGGCCATGAACCAATCACCAAGTGTATGTGATGTTGTAGGATAAAATAAGAAAGAAGAAGAAATGACTGGGTTAACTGTTGTGAAGCAACTGAAAAATAAAAGAAGAAGAAAAGAAGAAAATGACAGATGTGAAAACACACAACTTAACCTAGTCCTTAAACATGCACGTTGGTTTTTTGTGGGAAGAAATTACTTACTGAAATGTACCCCTTGCAAGGAAATATGTGAATAGAAATAAAGGGGGAGGTTAAAAAGGAAGTTAGAACGATAAATTTAGATTAGTGTTGAGAAAACTGGAGGAGTTTCTGACATTATCTGGGCATTTAAGCAACCAACAGGATTTAATTTTAAATTTCTCAATATCTCGAGGCTTTCGAAGCTATTAAGAGTAAATCTATGGTAGGAACTATGAAGGATTTCGAAACCTTCAGTTGAATCGAAGTCGTGATTTGAGTCCAGTAGGTGGTTGGCAAAATGTGAAAATCCTGTTGTATTTTGGTTAAGACAACGCAAATGTTCTTTTAAACGGATCTTGAAATTTCGAAATGTGCATCCCACATAGAAAGAATGGCAAGATTTACAAGTCAATTTATAAATTCCAGACAAGTCAAAGGGATCTAATTTATCTTTATTATGAACAAATAACTTATGTAATGAGGAGGGGGTTTTGAAAGATACTTTAAAGTGGTCTTTAAGTAAGCTTGCCACTTTATAGGATGCTTTTCCAATAAAGGTAAGAGAAATGTATTTCTTACTGGTGGTTAGTTCATGTACCAAATTAGGATTATTAATATAAACCAAGTTTTGTTGAATTTTATTTTGTTTATGTGTTAGCATTTTATCAATAATATCCAGTTCAAAGTTGTGATCTATAGCAATAGTTTTAATTATATTTAGTTCCTTATTAAAGTTTTCCGTAGACAGAGGAATGTTTAATAGCCTCTCTAAGTAGCAATTAAAGGCAGCCAATTTATGTGTTACTGGATGGTTAGAGGTATTGTCTATAACTGTGCCTGTATGTGTTGGCTTTCTATAGATGTCAAAGTTGAACTTGTTATTATTGTGTGAGATTTTAAGATCTAAGAAGTTAATAGATTTGTTTATTTCAATTTCTAATGTGAATTTAATATTAGAATGTAAGTCATTAATATAAGTCAAGAAGTTATTTAATGAGTCTAAGTTACCTGACCACAAAATCAAAATGTCATCAACATATCTATAATAGAATTTCACATTTGAGTGGAAAAGGTTATTTTTAAGGATTTTTTCTTTTTCAAAAAGAAAAAATCCTTAAAAATAAAAGTTTAGGTATCTAAAGGATTACCTTATACTAAATCATCTTAAAGTGCTCTATTTTTCACTTGTTGAGTCAATACTAAGCTATGGTATACTAGGGTGGGGAGGAGAAGCAGATTGTCATTTAAATGATGTTAAGGTCATCCAAAAGTGGATTCTAAAAATTATTTATAGGAAAGACATTACCTTTTCAAGCCGTCTATTATATAATGACCTAAATATTAAAGATATTAGACAATTATATTGTTTCAGAATCCTTTTTTTTTATCCATAAAAAAGGGTAGAATTAAATGAATTCCAAACGAACGTATTTACCATACAAGACAGAACGAAGAAATATTCTTTCCTAGATCTAGTATAACTAAGTATAGGACAACGAAACACTAACTTTTTAGCGCCAAGATTATATAGCTTATTATCCTCAGAGATAAGAAATACATGCTCCTACAACGCTTTTAAAATTAATCTAAAATCTTTATTTGCAAATGGAGGAGGAACAATGTTTAGTGAAGTGGTTAATAATTATTAATTATGTATTTATTTATTTTACAATAATGAAAATCGAAACTTACTTCTTAAAACTAAATTACATTTTCCGGTCTTTATTGTAACGTTTTACCCAAATTACGTCCTAATTTCCCTGATGTGACTTCTTAACCGAATATGTCAAGTATTATTTTGCTTCTGATTGTGACTTGTTCTCTACTGTGACGTTTTTTATGTATGTACTAACTTGTTCATAAAACTTATTTTATTGTATCCTCATCACATACAAGTGAAATTTTTCACTTCTGTGATTTTTTTATGTTTATTCTGAATTACCCATTTTTATTGTATTTACAAATTTCTTACATGAATAAACATTATTATTATCATGTTGCGGGACCTGCTCTGCTCGTCCTCAAATATTCACGCGTTACATAAATAATATAATCAATAATATACATTATTATTATTATTATTAGAATTTTATATCAAAGGAGAACAGGTTGACTTTTAAATAAAGAATTTGGTTAAAACCTAAAAGTAAAGTTGTTTTGGTCCTTATTTTTCGTAACACACAATAAACGACGAAATAACTTACTTTACTGAAAACTAAATAACTTTAATAAGTCATATAAACACTACACGTCGTTAAGAATAAAAAAATAATGTTATGTTTTTTCAATAAAAAGATGCATTTGTAACTAACAATACAATAATGTAATAATATTGGTTGCCTACATGTCAGTAATGTCTTACAAAACACATTTTTTTTTATAAATAATTGCTGTTTCATGTAACTCGCTCATGTTGCGGGACCTCGCTCTGCGGCATTTCGAAACCGATAGCGAGAATTAAGGCTGAACTATAGAAAATTTCAGGACTTTTATGGGATGTCCAAAGAAAGTTTTCAAGAATTATTAAGAGTTGTGAGGCCTAAAAAGGTATGTATCGCTTGGCAACTGTTGACTGGCGACATTAAAAATGTTGATCGGAAACATGTATTTCAGTAATCGTATCCCATCCATGACGTATCGCGATTTGTGAATATTTGCATTTGAATACATGACGGCGACATTCGAGCGACATGTTGCTTGGGTGTCGTGTTGTACCATCTGTATTGGGACTTAGAGAGGGAAATGAAACGCAAAGATATGGAGATCGGGACGTAAATCACGTATGTACAAAACACAACAAATTGAAGAAATATTTATTTAACATTAAATTTATTTAATATTTATTTATTTATTTAACACAAAAAAATTTAAACTAGCCCTCTTGAATAAAAATTTAAATATACATATGTAATGAAGTTAGCTACTACATATTGTTAATATTTTCGTAAATTCATAAAAATAGCAATTAGTACCTGTGGCGCCCTCTGTTAGTCAAGGGCACAATTATCGTCACAGAAAATGTAGTATCATGCCTATGTCGTTGAGAATGTTCATACAAGAGTGCGCGCAAGACCGAACCTCGAGTCGGCCATTGTTACTTAAAAATACTGTGATGTACGCTTCACCGGTTTCATTGTATAAGTTCTTTATACAATGATATAGTACTGTTTTGTTTGTATAACAGTTTTTAATTTGTTTATTTAATGTCAATAAAGTCATACAGTCCATTTTACACCGAAATTTTGTAAAAGACCAAAGAAGTAGAGAGGGTAGAACGATAAGGTACCGTCTGCGCATCCATAACGACTGTAGAAATTATGCTTGATTCAACCTTCCACTCTTACACACGTAAATGACAAGGAGAGGTTGCCCTAAAGCATTGTTAACAAATTCCAGGATTGACTTTATTCAGCGATTATGTTCATGTTCAGCTCTGTTTTTTGTTTGTATTTTGGCTGTTGTAAGTTTTTTTGGCGTCAATTCTTTGTTATCTTGCTTATATTTGTGATTTTTTGTGCTTTTATTTCGATTTAGTATTAAATTATACTTGTTAATTATTTTTCGATGCACTATTTTATAATTGTTGCACAAAATGTTGTTAAACTGTCCCTGAATCTTGTTTACAAAATGTGCAAAACGAAATTGTGCATAGTGTCTAGACTTTTTCATTGACAGTTATCATTATACCTACCCCTCTCCACTTCATTTTAAAAGACGAGTTTTCTTTACACATAAAAAATAATTTTATTAAAATTCTTTAAGTAATTGAAAGAATATACCTACTAATTAATAATTTCTATTAAATACCATTTGACATAACTACTTTAAATAAATTAAATTATAAAAAATATGACGTTTCTTCTCAAATACAACAATTTCCTGAAATGGGCATTTTATTGAAAGTACCTACAAAAAAACCCAGCTAGCACAAAAACATCCCATCTACGTTAATAAGCTGCAATTTTAGGCTCTTTAAGCTCGCATGCGATGTACTTTTAATGTAACCCTAATATCCATGCAACCTCCGAATGTCCGCAACGGCAAAACTTTTATAGCACATCTCGTAGAGGTTATAAAGTGAAGTTCGGAAAACATTACACTAGCACTTTTACGGTACTTACCCCGAAAGTTGCTCTGAAACTTTCTATAGATGTTATAATGTGAATTCATTCTACAGCATTATACAGTGTGTCCACGGATGGACTTAATACTTGTAAATATATTTATTTTAAATTTATAAGTACTTCCTCATAATTTCTTTTGCTTGTTAAATAAATACGATTAACGTTGAGAAATTATTATTTGAAAAATTTAAAATAAATATCTTTACAAGTATAGTTATGTCCATCCTTGGATACAGTATAATATTCAAAAGAGTATATTGAGGATATAGTAAAATCTGAAGAAAACAAAATAAAAAATCTGATGTGTCCAACACATGACTTTCCTATCTAGTTATTATAGATTTTTTCCGGTTATTTTGTACAACTTATTGCAGCACATCTACAAATGTTTAGAGGATAAACTAAATATATACATTTTCCACATACATCTACCTCGAAACATTTTTCTATAGATATTCATTGAAAACGAAAATACTGAAAAAATTAAATTTAGCACGTTTCCTACAATTTTTCCATTACGGTCCATTTTAGAATAATCATGTATAAACAAAAATTATAGAGATCGATATCGCAAACAACTTTTAGTTCAACAATTTTCATAAAAATCAGAATTTTGCACATTTTGTCAAATTTCTCGAATACGGACCATTTCAGGAAATTTTGACAAAATCAAAAATTATAGATAATAATATTAGAAGTAACTTTTATTTGAACAATTTTTTTCTCCAAACATAAATAACAGATATATTCCATAAAATATGAAAACGGCCTCCCAAAATCTAATCATTTCACGTCAGGCCGAAATAAAACTTAAGTTTAAAATTTAATGTTTTTTTCTTTATCCATTTTTGAGTTTTCTCCAAATTTCGAAATTTACACATTTTCTCAAATATCTCGAATACGATCCATTTTAGAGAAATTATGTATAGGATAAAAATTATAGAGAATTATATTACAAACAACTTTTATTTAAACAATTTTTATAAAAAAATACTTTTTTACATTTTGTCAAATTTCTCGAATACGGACCATTTTAGGAAAATTTTGTATAAAACAAAAATTATAGATAATAATATAAGAAGTAACTTTTATTTGAAGAATTTTCTTCCCTAAACGTAAATAACAGATATATTCCATAAAATATAAAAACGACCACCTATAAAGTACCCCCCCAGATGTTCCGACTCTGCTCAAAATCTAATCAGTTCATTTGACGCTGGAACAAAGCTTAAGTTTAAAATTTGGTGTTTTTCTGTGTATTGGTTCATGAGTTATGCGACATACAGACACACACACACAGACACACACACACACACAGACACACACACACACACACAGACACACACACACACACACACACACACACACACACACACACACACACACACACACACACACACACACACACACACACACACACACACACACACACACACACACACACACACACACACACACACACACACACACACACACACACACACACACACACACACACACACACACACACACACACACACACACACACACACACACACACACACACACACACACACACACACACACACACACACACACACACACACACACACACACACACACACACACACACACACACACACACACACACACACACACACACACACACACACACACACACACACACACACACACACACACAGACATCAACGCGAAAATAGTCAAAACGGATTCAGGGGACCTCAAAACGTAAAAATCCGTCGAAAACTTGAGGTCGAAAAAAATCATGATTCCTATACTTTCGTTATATCTGTATACAGATAGGAAAGTAAAAATTGTATAAATTTATTATTAAAAGGCGTTTGAAATCAAGTACCAATATCATATAAGTAGAGGTAGGTATTAATAATATAGGTAACAAAACACTCACAAATTGGACAAAAGTAGGTATGAAGGGTATATAAGGAATATCTAAGCTTCACTGTAATCGAAAACACTGAACGCTGAACGAAAGAGTATAATAAGGTATCTATATTGCAAAGGTTCACTAATAGCTAAAATGGTAAACGATTGTACAAAAGTAGTATTTATATAAGGTATATTTCAAAGGTCACTAGATTTTTATTAAGATGGCAGTTGTACGATGCTAAAAAAAGATATTTTCCTACAACTGGTACTAATCATAGTTTTAATACGATATAACTTGCTTAAACTGAATATCGATAATTGTAAAGTCATAAGGTTTAATAAAACAGCTAATATGCTTATGCATGATTATGTCATTGCAGGTTCTGAACTAAGTATTGAGCAAACTATAAATGATATTGGTGTTATTTTTGACAGGGACCTATAAGAGTTTGGAATGCAGACGTCAAGTAGCATCGCTTGTTTTCCTGTATGTTATTGAACGGTTTGATTGATTGTGACAGCCTGGTACATTTTATTAGATTCCTTGTTCCTGCCAGACTTACTAGGCAGACGAAACTATTTTATGTAAATACTCATAGAAACTAACTATGGACATAATTTATTTGTAAACAGACGTCCAATTGAGGACCGTTTTTTCAAACCTCAACACAATAAAAAATACGATTTTTCAGGAAACACGTTTTTATGATTTATAATTTGACTAGTGGGTTAAAAAAAATGCAGTTTGGAATTTAAAGTTCTTTAATTGTATGCATAAGGATGCACAGAGTTACAAAGAAAAATAATAAGGGAAATTCTAAAAAAAAAAATATAAAAATTCTCGAGTTTTTGCAAAACTCAACAAAAACCGGACGCATAGGTATATGTCCAGTGAAATGCTGTATTTATCCACCAAAACGTCACTACTGTCCAGCAATGGTAATACTTAATTTACTGAAACATAACAAATTTAAATGTTATTTTTCTGTAGTAAACTACATGAGCACTTCTATACTGCCGCCCTAGCAAGAAAGGTTCTATTTACAAAGTTAGCAGTTTTTTTTTTATTTATGTGCATTTGTCTACATTTTATCTTTCTCGATACCGAAACGGAATGTCTTATTTGCATCAAAGGTAATAAAATGTTAAAAAGTTACACAAAAAAGATTTAAAAGATAATAAATATATCTGCTAAAAATAGTTAAAAACTCGATTATTTCAAAACAACAATTTTTAGATAGGACCTCTTTTGCTAGGATGGTAGTATATTATGACTTCTCTGTTTTTGTATTTTGTATAGTTGGGAGTAGGGTTGTAAGTATCGGTCAAAGGTATCGATACCGGTATCATGTGAAATATTTTGTGGTAGAGGCATCGATACTGTTCGATATTATGTTAAAAATATCGATATGTATAAGTATCGAGTAACAAAGTATTGAACAAGTAAAAGATTGTTTTTAAACGGCTGACAAACCCCATTCAACAGGGCGAAGTGGAGAACTTAACTAAGAACAAGATTTGCATCAGTAAAGTATATTCTGTAGTTGACAGTTGTTAACACCTTTTCTTTCTCTACTGGTACTATTATAAATTATAGTGTCAATAACTGGCAATTTACCTTATAATTAAATAACAAAAAAAAACAGTGGTAACACTTAATCATATTAAGGTCTGTTCCAAGTTCCACCACATGCAAAAACTAAAATATTTCGGTACAAATCATGCGGTGTATGCAATTTTTAAGTTGAGCGTAAATATTACGGTTTTCACGCATATTTAAACAAACCTTATTATCCCTGACCACACACATAGCGATACGATACTTGCTTCTAAGTATTGATATGGCGATATTATTGGTAATTCAGTATCCGTGCCTAAATATCGATACTTTTATTGTTTAATATCGTTACTTCTATAGTATTGAGGCATCAATAAGATCCCTATTATCGTGTAAAATATAGGCAGTCATTTAATTGCATCTTCACGTTTACAATGATTTATTTTTTATTGTAGTTGGAAACAAATATTGCAATCTAAAACAACAGACAATCAATTAGAAAATATGTTTCTATTTTATTAAAAAGAAGAAAAGAACTTACCAAACATATTTAAACGTATAAATAGTTTACAAAATAAAAATTACAATTTCTTTAAATTCTCAAATAAATACAACAAAAAATGACAAGTGATATTTTTATTATGTTTTGTTGACTTATGACAAACCAATGGCTACGTTCGTAAACAAGATGTACTTCTCGTGGATACTTTTTAGCAAATTACTTTATTACGTTGTGTTATCATAACAGGCAGGTTAAATACGTAAGTAACAAATAGATATTTAGCGAGGTTTTGATTTCCCTTAACAACTTCTCATGAACGTTGCAGTTACGTTGTATGGTAATGTTATTACGTTCCCTTAAAACAACATCGCCGGAAGGCTTGGCAACGTTATGTGCTAGCTGGGAATTATAGGGCAACATTTTTTAATGAACACAATTTTTTAAATCATCAAGGTAAAATTAAAAAAAAAAATTGTATATAACACGTTATGAAATGCCGTTTATTGTAACTTGTTCATGTTGCGAGACCTACTCTGCTCGTCCCGGAAATATTCACTCGTTACATAAAATAGAGCATTTCGTAACTGGTTGCATAAATAACTATTATATTTTTTATATTTTTATATTATCCTTCCTCCCGTTTACCATTTTACCAGACAATATTTTCATGACTGTAATCGGAATTTGTTAAATTAACCATAATAATTAATTTATTACTTATTATCCATCTTTCAAAGATTTGATAAATGTTTAGTAGAATATGGAAAACAATTTGAACAGTTTGAATAATTTTCACAGCTTTGATGGTTACGATTTTAATTTGCTCTCGATCCCACCTCTTTTAAGATGTCTAATTGATAGAAAATATTACATTTATCATTGTGTTATTTTAACATTTAAGATATATGCATAATGACTCTACTTTTACCAATATCTGTCATTAAAATATTATAACAATTGACATTAAGCACCCCACACTTTTCTACAATAAAAGTAATTTTTTTGTTAATCACACTATTCTTAATTTAAATTTATTGAAAATTATTTTCTACTTTTTAGTTTGCTCTTCTATTAAAGCGTCTTTTTTAGTTTTTTACTATTATTAATATTCTACTTTTTAGTTATTTTGTAATAACTATTCTACAAACTGTTTTATTCAATTTTATTTATACAAATATACTTCCGTCAGTATTTATTCAGTTTTGTTTGAATTGAATTGAAAAATTCGTGCTTAACTTTTTTGAAATTATTTATGGAAAACCGAATCGTAAACCACTAAGGTCAAAACGCATTCGTATTTCGGGAACCACCTAAAATTCTTACGATTTCTGTGATTTCGCTGAAATCCATCTTAATATTTGACAATTTCGCTGATATCACAAAGTTACCACAGGAATAACTGACTAACTGCATCTAAAGCGAACTTAAGCTGGGTTTTTATTGGGACTAATCATAATAATGAGTACATGGATAAATAGAGGATCTAAAGAGATGTTAAGAATGCACTCCCTCCCCTCAATCCCTGACATTGAACACAATTTGATATAAATTTTCCACAGAAATAACACACGGTATCGGGTTTGGAAAATCGCTAATCCTGAAGGTCCTGATCAGGATAATGGGACAAACTATTTAAATTATTGCATTGTCATCGGATATTGATAAGTGTCCAAAGTTTCAAATCAATCAGACGTTTCGAAGGGGGTGAAAATTACGTTCAAAGATTCCGTTACATAGATACCAAGCTAATAAAAGCGTATTAAAAAATATGTAAAATGTATTACTGATGTTTTGTTAAATTGAAATATATAAATATATTTTTCTTCACCCCGTATTATAAAATAACTATCAATATCATATAACACTACTTACATTTTGGATACTGTATTCTGCTAAAACAAAACGAAAGGTTTTTTTAATTAAAAGTACATGGTTCGACGATTTGATCTGTTAGAAAAAATCTAGCCTTATTTAAAAAAATATATATATATTTATATAAAGTGGTTATTTTTAAGTGATTCCGTGATGTTTCTTGAAAACGGGTCTTTTGAATGCCTTAAAATCAGTGTTTTGCTTACAAACCCCAATGTAGAGCAAAGCAAATAAAAATAAACCAACATATTTTGGTTCCGATTTTTATTAAATGGATAAAAAACATTTTTATTCATCATTTAAAAATCTTTATTATTTTTCACAACACAACGAAGAATATACAAAATTTAAAAACAGTCAAAAATATTAAAAAAACGAACTAAGATCAAACACTTACTTAGATCAAAACGAGTATGAATAATGACTAAATACAATTCCTTTATAGTGAGTTTCTATTTAATTTAATTTTTATTAACGAAACCGATGTCTTTAACTGGCGAATGTATTTTAATTTTTTTGGATTCAATTTAAAATGTGCATAAATTTTCGATTTTTTTTTATGGGAAACAATTTAAACTACAAACTTCATTCAGTTGCATGAAATTGCTCCTTTCATACCTTGACAGAGCAGAATCCAAATCATTTTAACTAAAAAAGGTGTATAGCGTGTGACCAGAGACCTAAGCAATTCCTTCATAAACTTGTTTAGGGTACTTAGGGAGTGAACATTAAAAGTCCTGACGTCTAAAAGGTGAGCCGAAGGGTGGATGATACAAAGAAGAGTCCACTTTTAGGTTTGTCGCTTATATCTCAAAAATGTTGCGTCGCGTCGTAGGCCAACATTTTCAAATACCAGCTAGCGAAATTCTCTACAACTTTTTTTACAATTTTTTTTTTTGAAATCTCAACCTCTTTCGAGCTGCACGCTCCGTAAAAGTGAAATTTAAAAAAAAATGATTTTTTCCTAAAATTATTCATCAAACATTCATTTTTATCGTCTAAACTTTTAATCTGCCAAATAAATTCTCCCTAAGGAAGTTGTAAAGAATTAAAATCCCTTTAAGAATATTGTGCCAATTTATTTCTAACTGGTCAACAGTTATACCATTTTTAAGAGTTAAGGGCGCAAAACGTCTCGAGAAGAAGAGGAAAAAAACAAAAACAACACCGTGCGTAAAATTTCGTCATTTTCAGAAAAAGTTGTTTTTATCATTCCTGAGGCACAAATATCGTTTGTTACAGCTATGTATTATCTAATATATTTTGCCCTCAAGGAAAAAAGTCAAGGATCGAGGCAGTATACATGCTAATTCTTCAGACAGTCGTCACTGGGTGGATATATGTCTGTGCTAAATGTCTTGTAAATTTTTTTATAACTTTAGCAACAATCCTCAATCTGCTATTTTCTTCACTTCTGGCCCTGTCTCGTATTAAGTTTCATTGATAATTGTGTACCCAGTTTCTCTCAAACATACACGAGCACCCTGAATCTGTCGACTCCTGGAATGATCAGTTTTTGATCTCCATATTTTCTTTAAAACTGAACCTTGATGGTTTGCCACAATTACGGTACCCAGTATCTCATCTTGGAAAGACTGACAATCGGTGCTTGCCTCTATGCAGGCAAAAATCTCCTCCATAGCCTGTGTAACATGCCTGCTGCCTGTCCCTGGGGATCTTCGATTTTGGAGTTAGAAAGCTGATAGACTTCTAAAAAGTGTGGTTGCAGTCTTCGTGGTAAACTGCCTGCTCAGCAACAAGATTGTTAATGGTTGACAGACTACCCAGAAATGTTTCACCCTAAAAAACCTTTCTCATAGAACACGCTTTCCTGATACGATTTTGAAAAGATAGAATCTCAACTGAACGTACAGTTCTTCTTTTGTCCAAAGGCTTTTTTATTTTTGCCTTTACAAAATGTGCACAAAAATAACAATTTTTAAATTCGAATATTATAGCTGAAGTCTGAACTGAGAAGGCCATGCTTCTTTCTTAGATGTAGATGCCTCCCTAACATCATTTCTTATTTAATCAGTTTGAATGTAATTTTTACAGCAACTGTGAATCAAAAGAGATTTCAAACCATGGAAACCTAATTAGTATTAGGTTAAGCAAATAAAAAAATGTAATTTTAAAAGAAATTAAACCTTTTTTTGGTCTTCAAGTTATGCTATTTGAAATAAATTGCTCAACCTTGTACTTTGTACTTTTATATATACTTTTTACTGACAGAATATTTCCACTACATCTCTATAAAGATATCAACTATACATAGATATTTTTTAATTTGGTAATGTTTAGAATTACTATTTATTTCAGACGGGCATAATACATTCCCAAAAAGGAAAGTACTACATAGAACCAGCCAATCATCCTTTAAAAAAGATAGAACCAGCTCATAAGCATCTCGTTTACAAAAGGTCTGCAATAGTGACCAGTTACTCAAAGAAAAGAAAAAAGAAGAAAAGAAGACAAACTAATTGTGGAACTAAAATACCAAGAAGATGGACATTGTACGTTTTAAATTATGATTTGTATAAATTATAATTGTGTAATTAAATATTTTTTTAGATTGGAATGGCAAACCGAACAAGGAAAACTAAAAGTTCAAAGGAAGAAACATAATCGCAAATCTGTTGTTAAAATACCGACAGTTCAAAAAGGAAACATGAAAAAGTTTAAATACAGAAGAAAATCTGGCAAAGTTGAAAAACCCGGCAGAAGTCAAAGGTCGATAAGTTTGAACCATTATGTGGAGACCCTTATAGTGGCTGATGCGAGTATGGTGGATTTTCATCAAGATGGAGATATCGAAACGTATATCTTAACCCTGATGAACATGGTAAGGTTATATTTGTTTCGAAAACCCATTAGTAAGCGTAAGGAGGATTTTTATGTAATGTTTTGGTTTGAATTGAAGTGCTCATAATATATCAAAACTTTTTGCTTTTAACTGGACCAGACCATAGAACATCGAATATTTATTTGTCTACTAATTATCAATGTCCAATTAGTATCATATGTTTACCATTTATAATGTCTTTGATGTCATAAATTGATGTTAAAACAAAAAATCGTCTGAATGGGTAGGTTTAAGTTTATGTACATTCAAGTACATTCAAATATCTTTGTATTCGGAAAATTTCCACCAATTAAAAGGCTTACAGTTCTTAAATATCTTCTAGTTGGTCTATTGCAAAGAAAGTAATTCTTGAGACCCTACTAATTAAAGTTCATCGCCCAGCTCTTCTGCTCTTAAACTTACTATTGATTCTTCATCTAATATACCATACGATTTATTTTTTCATTCTCCTTTAGGAGGACAGGTATTATTTTCAAATGAACTTTCTGCTCTGAAGCCATGTACTAGTGATTATTTGGTTTTACATTTGTTAATTTTTGTGCAAAAGTCTGTTTTGTGTTTTTTTACACCCGTTATTTCACAACTTTTTGTGTTTTTGAAATTTTTGATATTTGGAAATAGGCATGAAATACAAAAACATTTTTCTTCTTTAATTGCGGATAAAAATGTCTTCAGTGGACGAATATCATGACTACATAAATATTTTTTTTTTGACATCTTCTGTAATTGTGACCACTCTGGATTTGTATTTTCTATTACTATGATCATGATTTTCATCAAAATGTATATTAACTTCAAGAGATGATGCTGCTTCAGCTTTTTTCTGTAACTAGAAGCCGAATTTCATTAGTTTTTGACAAGGACTTATATTTAAAAATTCTCTGCCCATGACATCTTGTAGCTCGTATACAGTTTATTAATTGGTTCCTCCAGCAATATAAGATTTTAGAGATGATTCTTTTTTATTGTTGAAACTAAATTCCTTACTTCGTCAGAGAAGTTGTTCAAATTATCAGTTTAAACCAAATTGTCTTTTTTATTTCTTCTAAAAGCATAAATGTTTTCAGATTTTCCACTTTTTTTTTCTAACATTTGTATTATTTCTGTAACATTTCGAGGTGAAGTTACCATAGACTTTACAATTTTTCTTTTTAAACAATTTTGAAGGCGACCTAAATGTTCCTCGTTTGTGTATCTACTCACTTTCGGAGAGTTTTTAAATTATGTAATAAAATTTGGCCATTTAAATGGATGCTTTCAAATACAGGTAATTTCTTTGGCATTGACTATCGTGATAAAAATTGCCTGCATTATCGTCTTTTCTTTTCGTTACCAATGATTGTTTATTTATATTTTGAAATTCACTAGTAGGGACTTAGTCAAACTTTACAGAAGGCTCTTTGTCGAAAATAACATTACTGTCCATCATTAGAGCCTCTCGAATTCACAGTCAATTATTTTTCTTTAAAACTCACTTTATTTTGGTTGTGTGTTTACACACATTTTAGCTGATTTATTTGGGGTACCTGAGTGACTTTGATGACTTCGAATACTTTTCTCATCTCTATTTAGGCAATTTTTACAGCTATATAATAATAATAATAATAATAATAATAATGTCTTTATAGCTTTAAATAAATTTACATTAAATTAAAAAAAAAGAAAAAGAAATTTAACATAAGCAAAGGGCGAAGTTCAATTCAGCGGCTAAGCTTGAAACATATTCACTGAATTGTTCTACCACTTAACCCTTAAGAAAATATCCCTATGATACGAAAAGAAAAATAAAAATATTAAAAACACATAAATCAACAGAAGGGAAAACAAATCAACAAAACTTATAAAAAAACTAATTAAAAAAAACTATTAAAAAAACTAATAAAAAAGCAGCAAACCATTAAAAAAAAATTATTGGCGAGTGTTCAGCACAAATGTCTTAAGTTTTACTCTGAAGGAATTATAACTAATAATTTTATACTTTTACTTTTGTGGGATGACATTATAGACGAGACAAATTTGATATCTAAAACATCTTTTAAAATATTCTGTACGAAACATAGGTGGAGTAAGTGTTCCCTTATACCTAATAATAATAATATTAGGCACATCCGTTCGAAATATTATTTTTCTGTGCACATAAGATGGTCTTTTGCTTGACATTATTTTAACACTTACAGACCTGAGTGTGCAATAATAAGTCAAACACAATATATTTTATTGTTTCCTATTATCAGAAGTCATAAAAAGTCACTAATTTTTTTTCAGATTTTTCCAACCATAATTTTTACAAAAAAAAACAGGCTACAATTGTACCTTTTGGGTGTATATCACTTTTCCTCACAATTGTGAGTATGTCACAATTGTGTATTGCAGGACTGTACTAATTAAATAATAGTATTTAATAAAAAAGTTTATATTAAAGTAAACAAAGGTATCCAATGTAAAATTTAAAATGTAATAATAGTCCTATTGAGACCTATGAAAATTGACAAAACAATTTTTATCCTTAGCAAAACATACGTAAGCATTGCACTTTCTACAACGTATTCTTGTTCTGCTAGAACAAGATTGTAGTCTGCAACGAAGGGGATGTTTTAAGTCGTCATTTACTGGACAGTGTTCATATACATCATAACGTTTGTCAGTACCAGGAAGGGTAGAGTAGATTAGATTAGATTAGATTAGGAGTTGGACGTTATTTGTCCTTGTCAACCGCGACCCTTTCAGATCTATTGTGGGACTCCGTTTGTTTTAGAGTATGTCGTCTAGCCTGGTCTTTTTAATTAGACTTAGTAGCTTTGACAGTGGCTCCCGCATGTAGTAGCATGCAATTGGCTTTTCTTCGCCCAATGTTAGAAACCTCATGCCAGCCAGGCCTTCGCATTGACACATGACGTGGAATGATGTTTCCTCTTCTTCTTCACAGAACCTGCATAAAGTTGCTTCTTTTGCTGGATTTATAACACTCATGTGCCTTTTGAGGCGACAGTGTCCAGTAAGAAGGCCTACTGTTATCCTAACGATTTAACGCTTTTGATCCAGTAGATCTTTCGTGAATTTGGCCGATGGTTCCTTGATGAACTGTTTGGCCTCTCTCAGTCTTGGATAGTTGTTCCACCATTCCTGAGACTCCTTTTGCATCCATTGTTTAATAGATGTCTTGCACAATGCCTTAGCAACTCCACAGAAGGGTTCGGGGCCTGTCATGGCCTTATTTGAGCCTTCTCGGGCTAATTCGTTGGCCTTTTCGTTGCCCTGATATCCCTCATGGCCTGGAACCCAGGCTAAGGTCACCTTATTTTGACTACTTAGCTCTATCAGGTCTTCTAGACAGTCTTTCACCAGTCTTGATTTGATTTCTGGTGAGAGAATTGCCTTTAGAGCTGCTTGGCTATCAGAGTATATGGCAATAGTTTAGACTGATACTTGCTAATTTAATATTTCTCTTGCACAGTGTTGTATGGCTATTAGCTCAGCCTGGAACACTGTTGCATATTTTCCTAAACTCAACGAAATCGTTGATTTCGACTTGGGTCCGTAGATTTCAGCACCGGCTCCTTCCTTGGTTTTTGAACTGTCTGTGTACCAGACGAGTTCAGCCTGTACGGGAGGTCCCTGTTTTCAGGATTCTCGGGCTGGTATTTGAATTTGAAAATTTCTTTCAAATTTGTATGTGGTTATGGCTGTATCAGTAGGCATAGCTAGAATATTATCCCTTTTTACTTGCTAATATAGCCTTGTGTGGTCGGCGCTATGCAGTTAGCTGACCTGGTTTCTCCTTGTATGAAGATGTGCAGTGGCGTGAGATTTATTAATACCTCCATTGCTGCGGTCGGCGTAGTGCACATGGCTCCAGTAGCACTTAGACAGGCAAGCCGCTGAATGCTAGTGACTTGACCTATTGCACTTTTCTGCGCAGTTTTGGTTACCCACGCCACTGCGCCATATGTTATCATGGGTCTTATTACCCTTGTGTATAACCATATGGTCATTACCAGGAAGGGTAGCTGGAATTATTCTTTTCTTCTTATGCTTCTCGTCTCCTGTTTCATTATTTTCTAAATCAGTTATTTCCTTAAACTAATTCCTCCTCTTTCTTGTGCCCCCAATTAAAAACTCGCCAACTGCTATAAGAAATGTCAAAAATCCATGATATCCGTTCTTTGAAAATTGTTTGATTTGCAGTCTTCAACACACTCCATCCAACTATTTACTAAAGAAAGATCAAACAAATGTAATATGACTTTAAACGGCCATTTTCGCGTCTTGAAATAAGTTCTGTAACACTCTATCATTTGATTACAGACATCCAGTCCTCCCATTTTTTTATTGTAGGTATAAATGACGTTAGGGCAGCTGACTTCAACAAACTCTTTTTCATTTTTTTTTCAGCGTTTCACAGTGGTTTCTGGTGTAGTTCCAAAAGAAGTGGACAACATAAGAACCGCTTTGTTATCCATCCACTTTGTAAGTACCATGGGATTATTATCACTTCAAATAACTGACTGTGAATCATCCTCTTTCCATTCTTTTATCGGGAATGAAATCATAGCTTACTTGAAGCCTGTTTTTCATTATAATGCCGGTACCGTGGATTTTTATATGATTTAGCTGCTCCATTAGCTGCACTGAGTTAAAGTACCTATCGAAAAATAGATGACTTTTATTTGGTAACTTGTGAGCAAAATGTAGAATTACAGCCGGTCCAAGTCCATGGACTTTGTGTTGAAATGGAGCTGTATTCCCCTGGTAGATTTCAAAATCTAATACATCTCCTTTAGAAGTCGTCAAAACAAAATTTTTAAGGCCAACAGGTCTCGGCTTATTCTTGACATATTGTTTTAACGCACAACGACCTAAAAAAAGAATCATTTGCCCATCAATTGAATTAGTTCCGTTTTGAGATCTTTTGAGTTGCTGGCATCTATTTCTGACATTGCTTATCATAGGCTGTATTTTCCAAAGCCGATTACTTTTTTTGTCCTCTTCTGAAACCCAGTTTTCATCTTCTATATGAAAATTAGAACGAAGCAAGAAAAACCGATCTCTAGGTAATGTATCGGCAATGAGAGGCAATCTGAAGTTGGCTGTCCAATACATCCTAAGTCTTGGATATTTTACACAGCCCAAAATAGCATGAATAACGAAGAACTTCTTTACTTCTTCAGGCAACGAAGAAGGTTGTAAAGGTTTTCCATTTTTGTTAAAATAGTATTGGCTAGTGCGTAAAGCACCCAGTTCATAAAATTCATCACCCAAGTACCGCTGAAAATATTGTGTAGATGACAAAACTTCTTGTGGCTCATTTAAAGTTTCTCCAGAAGGGTCTCTTATTTCAAATAATCCTTCTATCCAAGTCCAATTAGCCTTTGCCTTTTTATCCTTTTTTTGTGTGACAGTATCAGCAAGAGAAGGCGTTTCATTAACACTGCTGTCTTCTGATTAAGATTCTTTTTCAGAATTTTGAAATTCATCTGTAGAATTTGAGGGTTCCCAATCTTCACCTTCTTCTACTTCAAACATCAGATCTGAGTCAATATCATCCAACATTTCATATAAAACATCAGGATTAGCTTAAAACTGCACTAGATTAAGTCTGCGATTTGAACCTGTAAGAAAAGAAAATTATGTTCATTACTCATATTTGGAACTTTTACTATAGTTAGACCTGAAGTACACAATTGTGATATCAAGGTGTTTCAATAAATTTAGTACAAACTTCAAAAAAATTTCATGAAACCATTGATGGTACAAATAAATACAATCATTTGACAGTAATATACCATAAAGAAATATTTAAAAATACGGTGATAATACTTAAAAAAATATACTTACGTCGCGAAGCCATTTTCGATTATACACTGCTATTATCGATACACTTTCAACCCAAAACAAAAGCTAACTGACGATTGCGGCGGTAAACATGCACTTAAGTACACCTTTTACAAGCGAACGACGCTGGTCTCAATAGCTTCTAAGCATATTCTGAACCTTATGTACCTAAATTATAAGTAAGTCACAATTGTAACCAGACAATCTGTATGGGTTAAAATAAAGATTTGCAGAGTGAAAGAACCTTCTATTTTCCATATTAAGCCATTTTGCTTCTCTCAATTTATAGGATATTCTTTGGCGTCTTCTTATTCCATAAATTAATCTTAAACATGAATTTTGAACTTTTTGAATTTTGGATTGATAGTAGTTTGTATCTGAATAATTAAATATAGATAACACAAGTGTCTCACAAAGAAGTAATTTAATTTTTAGTGAAATAAAATGTCTAACTCCATAGATCATTTTCAAAGAAGAATAACCTGGTCGAAAGAGGTTATTCACTTGTTTTTTAAATCTTAGATTCGAATCTAATATTACTCCCAAGCTTTTAGCTTCTTCGTTTATTTGAATAAGTTGATCATTTGCTACGATACTAATATCTTCAGCAACTATATATTTCTTTAGTTTAGGACCAAAAAATCAGTACATTTGACTTAGATGAATTAATAAGAAAACAATGATCACTTGCATCATTTATAAAACAGTTTAGATCATTATTGATGATGTTAGAAGCATTTTGCACCTTATTTGGATGAAAACTATAATATACTTGGGTATCATCAGCATAAAAATGAGCTTTACAATTTTTTAATTTTTTTACTAAACTTGATGAATATATAGCAAATAGTGTGGAACCCAAAATTGATCCTTGAGGTACGCCGCATTTTATAGAGAGAATGTCTGAAAATTTGCCATTAATAGAAACTTTCTGGTTACGATTCAAAAAATATTTACAAAATAACGTAACTGCTGATGCAATATGATGCAAAATACCTAGTAAAAGTTCATTTATAGTATCAAAGGCCCTACTAAAATCTAACAAAACTAAATCTGTATACTGACCCAAATCAGTAGCTCCAATTATATCATCCACCACATGAAGTAATGCCGTTGTACAACTATACTCTTTCCTAAATCCCAGGTAATATTTTTAACTTTTCAATATATTTTGTTAGCTGAACTTCTACAGCCCGCTCAAAAACCTTGGATAAAACTGGTAAAATACTTATAGGACGTAGATCTTTATACTCAGTTGGATTTGACTTTTTTGGCAACACTTTCACAACGGCACTACCCCATGAGGTTGGAAAAGCATTATTTGTTAAACAATGATTAACAATATAAGTAATATATTCAATAATATGAAGACAACACATTTTAATAAGTTTTATACTTAAATTATCACATCCTATAGCATTTGATTTAATTTTAGAAAAAGTTTCCATAAACAAAAAGGGCATTAATTTCTGAAAACTGAAGTTTTTCATTAGATAAAGAAGCATTTTTATATTGGTCTAGTAAACGTTGAGGTGGTAAACTAGCAGGTATTGAATTAATAAAGAAATCGTTTAATTGATTAACATCGCCTAAGTTCTCTGGAATATTATATTTTTTTCCAGGAATAACCTTACTTTGTTTTAACATCCGCCACATTTGCTTTGAGTCAAAATCTTGAAGTTTAAAGTTAAAATAAGCTTTTTTTTCTCGCTTAATTGCTGCATTTATATAATTTCTCATATCTTTATAAAAACGCAAATCAACCTAAAGATTAGTTCTTCTATATTTTACAAAAGATTTATCTCTTGTTTTAATCATATCTTTTATTGGCGCTTTAGGTTTAGTAACTCCGGATTTTACTATTAGAACATGTCTGTCAAAAAGATTTAACAAATTATTTACAAGAAATGTTTTACCTTCTCATCAAAATTATCCTGGTCAAAAATTCTATAAATATAAGTCTCTCTGAAAATCATTTTCATTAAAATACTTAAAACTACGATATTCTATAAATTTTGGTTCCGTTTTATCAACAACTACTTTTATTTTACAAGCAATAAGTGAATGATCTGATATGCCGGAAGAGTCACAGACTAATTTTGTTAAGGTTATGTCCTCTCGTATAATAATCAAGTCTAATAAAGTAGCACTAGTTTCAGTAATCTAGCATATTGATGTAAAATCACCAACGGATAATAATACTCACTGAATCTTAAAGCTCATTAAAAAAAGTGTTTACATTATTGTCTGGTGCATTCATTATACACGACACCAAAAGCATAGATTTTATTTTTAATGTTAACTTTAATCCACACCTATTCGTAAGAGCATAAAGGAGTCTCTATTTTGTGACCAGAAAATGTATTACTAATGTATATCAATAAACCACCACCCCTGGGGCTCGATTCTCGAGATCATTGGAAAATTTTCCCATGGGAAAATATTCCACTACTTATATTCCCATAGTAATAGGTTATGCAATTCTCGAACGTGTCAGACTAGGCATTCCCATGGAAATAGTAGTTTCACGTATGTCTGATATTAAGTCCACGAATATTTCGAAACAACCAATAACATTAAAGATATTTTAAAATTTACTGTTGGTATTATTTGTATTTGTTGTGGTTTTTGGGTATCCGATTACCTACAGAGTCTCCGCGCTGGAGCAGGTGCCGTGCCGAGCAATCGCTATCATGATCGAGAAACAAGTGAAAACTTGTCAAGTTATTCTTAGTTTTTCTTTTCTCATGTTGAAAAAAGAAAAGGTAGCTTTTGTATGGAAGAGCAACGAAAGTTTTGAGAAACTAAGAAATTCATTAACGAAAATAATAAAATTTTCGAAAAGGTCTTATTAAATTTACTACACTCAATTTGTGTTATTTGCCAGTCCCTTATAGCAGCTCTCACAATTTCTAAATGATTTAGGAAAATCAGTTTATACAGAATTAAAAATAATATAACTACATAAATAAAATAATATCAATCTATAAATACGCCAAAAAAATGTTTTAACTACAATTTCACAAATCCAAGATATCCAATAATCTTTGGTTGTCTTAGACTTTCGCGTGGTCTTTCGTCAAATTTTCGACTTTAATGCGCAAACTCTAGTACAATTCCCATTGGAAAACACAATTTCCAATGCTCGTAAGCAGGGGAATATTTTCCCGTACTTCTCATTGGAAAATATTCCACCGCTTATTTTATTTTCCCATGGGAATAAAAGTCGAGAATTGACCCCCTGGTGGTTCGATCGGCTCTAAATATATTAAAATTATTTATATGTAAAACATCATCAGAAATGTCAATATTTAACCGAGTTTTACACATAGGTACATACAAAATATGTCAAAAGAATTATTTTCAATTAATAATTTAATATCCTGCAATTATGGAATACTGACATCACATTAAGACATCCTATATATAAATTAATTTTGTTAATAGGTTGCTGCTTTTGTACAAAATCCTAAAACAAAAAGAAAATAAACAAAAAAAAAATTATTTCCAAACAAAACCTATTAGTAAACAGAATGCGAAATTTATCTATATGACTTATTGTGGGTAAATTGCACTGCTGCTACCGAAATAATCTTAAATTTTAAAGTAAATTATTTTTTTAAAGTGAATAGAAAAATTAAAAGTACCCATAACAGTTAAATGAGAAGTACAGAAATGAACAGTAGAAAAACACTAATATAAATAAAAACATCTTTTCTTATACTAGAAAATTATCGACATCACTCATGCATCGTATTTTAAAAATGACACCATCATCATAAATCTTGGCAAAAATATTCCCATTATTAGTCCAAAGCATGTCCACTTCCAGTTGTTTCTGTTCATTAGTTTTTTTTTTTTTCTATACCAGCAATACATATTTTATTGAATGACGAAGAATAATTATTAAGGGATACAAGTGTTGCATTATCAATGTGATAATGTTGTTTATTAGTCTCTACTGACAATGCTTGGTCGCCACAGATTGCCTTTATTTGTGTATTCTTTGTATTCTTTACCTTGAATTTTTCTTTGTTTCTTAGGTCGGGTGCAAGATTTTCTTCTGATCTTTTTTAACTTTATTCCACAGAAGTTCTTTAAGGCATAGAAGGACCAACGTTTTGGTTTGAATTGGCTAGTAGCGCCCAAACTATATCGACAAATGCGAAAAATATTTTCTATGAAAAAGCTAACTTTTATTTTTTGTAGTAACACCATTAATTTAATTAGTCATGGTGACAAATCCAAATATTTTGTATAGTCCGGATGACAATTTAATTAAAATAAAAATAAAAATGAAACTAACACTACAAAACCTAAACTACTAAAATTATCTGTAAGAAACATGTAATATTTTATACATTATTAGTTGTAGTGACATAATAATTTTACTGTCTACGTGTCTTAGGAAATATTTTTATAAAATAACGGAAAAGGTTGACTTACTCCTAAAATATTTAATAATATTTAAACCTAATTTAATTCCAGTAAAAATATTTCTTGTATACTGCTGAATTACTAAACATGAGACCAAATAAAATATTTATATTAACTTTTTAGGTATCCTTGCTCTTCCAAGACCCTAGTATAGGCAACAGTGTAAAAATAGTAGTAGTAAAAATAATTCTGATAGAAGATCCTCAGTCAGAGCCTGTACTTAGTGTTAGCACTAATGCAGACTTAACCCTAAGGAACTTCTGTAAATGGCAGCTCGGACTTAATCCAGGTATGTATAAAATAGCAAAATAATTACTTCAAAAACACTATTCTGATTTGTATTTTGTAGGAAAAGACACCCATCCTCATCACCACGATGTCGCTATCTTAATAACCAGAAGAGATATTTGTGCAAGACAAGATGCACCTTGTGGAACATTAGGTGTTGCACATATCGGAGGGATGTGTAAAGCGAGTAGAAGTTGCAGCGTAAATGAAGACAATGGAATTACTTCTGCGCATACAATTGCTCATGAATTGGGTCACAAGTAAGTTAAGAGTACTAAAGCTTTCTTTTTTCGCACTACTTATAAAACAACATATTTTAGTTTTGGCATGATCCATGATACCGAAAAAGTTGGTTGCAAACGAAGAGAAGGAAACATCATACACATCATGACCCCACATTTCGAAGCTGATTCTGTCACTGTAAACTGGTCTAGCTGTAGTCGACGAGAAATAACACGATTTTTGGAGTAAGTATATTTTTTCAATTCTAACCACCAATTAACATTTTAGATTAACTTCTAAATAAAATATTTAAAATATTTATTTGCAACCTGTAGTATTACTTTTTCTAAACCCCACAAAATTAAATGTATTTTATTTTTAGTAAGGGCTCGGGTCAATGTCTCGAAGACGAACCAGATCTACTTGAAAGATACAAGTATCCAGATCTACCAGCCGGCGTCATGTATGACGCGAATTATCAATGTCGTCTACAATTTGGTCAAAAAGCAATACTGTGTACACCCCCCGATGAAATATGCTTACATCTTTGGTGCTCTATAAATACCACTTGTACCACTCTTTTAAGGCCTGCTGCTGAAGGCACAAACTGTGGAAAACATAAGGTAATTATAATTTTGCTGATGTTGTCCTATACATTATCCATCTTTCTCTTAATATGATTTCCTGTACTAAATTATTATCTTCTTGTTATTTAAATCTGCTTTTACCCTTCTGAAATGTCAAAGATTATAATGTTTCTTCTGGTTGCTAACATTCTTCACAGTTCTGCCTGGTACCATTTTTATTAAATTACATCGACTCCAAATGCTTTTTGTCCATCAACTCATTTGTTTTAGTGGTGCCACAACCGTGAATGTGTCCTCATGCTGGAACCTCCTAGTCCTATAGATGGAGGTTGGGGAGAGTGGAGCTCTTGGAGTGAATGCTCTCGTACTTGTGGAGCTGGTGTTTCTGTAATGTCCAGAGATTGTAACCATCCCACTCCTGCTTACGGAGGAAAATACTGTGTTGGCGAAAGAAAACGATACAGTATTTGTAACACCCAACCATGTCCACCCGGTGAACCCACTTTTAGAGCCTCACAGTGTTCGCAATATGACGATAAGATGTACGAAGGGAAAAAATATAAATGGCAACCCTATTTTGACGATGGTATGTAGAAAAGATTTCGGAAATAAACTAATTTCCTATGTTATAATCACACAATTAATAAATTGGTGAAATCAATTACTTTTTTGCATATAAATTCATTAATTTACGCCAGCATATTTTAGAAAGTGATATAAAAAAGATAGAAGGTTTTACTTAAATAATTAAAATTTGGAGTTTCTTAGGGGAAATTACTATATTCTTTCCATTCCTTGAACTAATATGTTTTAAAATGATACTCAGCCGTTTTGATTTCTAAACGGCACATTCAAATAGCTGTCAACATTACTGCACCAATATTCCACAATAATGTCTTTTAATTGCGCCATAAATACTACAAAAACGACAGACTTCATGAAATTAATATATCCGGAATCCAGAAATTGGTCCCATAGAAGCTAACGGATAGTAATTTGAATTTATATTTTACAGGCGAGCCCTGTCAGCTGTATTGCAGCGACGCTAATGAAACTGTAATCGTTCCTTGGGGGGAATACGCCAAGGATGGGACGCCCTGCAGCGTCGTGTCGAGGGACGTCTGCATTTCAGGTATTTGCAAGGTAAATTTATCATTTATGGCTATAAGAATCTGAATTCGCTGAGTATTTAAGTATGAATCAAAGTATTAGGTAGTCAAAGGAGTAGTTTTCTGTGGGGAAACGGTCGTTCGAATTATATATTTATTTATCTATTTTATTTTGTTATTGTGTTGAAATGGAGTAATATTTTCAGCTGCTCGTTTTTGATGAGTTTCTGTAAGGTTTCAAATAATCTCAAGAAAATTAAATTTTTACTGAAAATGTATGCTTTGCGTTTACTAATTATAAAAATTTTAATCTCAGAAGATATTGAATTTAATCAAAACTACATTTTTTAGATGAGAACTATGATTTATATATACTGAAGACTGCTGCAGTCTTTAGCCATGCCTTGTATGCCAATCAGTTTGTTTCTAATAAAATGCAGTGATCGACTAACGTTGTTATTTTGTTTTTAAACCATCTCTCGTTATACCATCTGCTTAAATTATGTTTTTGTAATAATAAAATATATGGCACGTGTCTGAAATTTATTCAGGGTACCCCAGAATATGTTTTCTTTAAGTTTCTACAAATTTTTTCCTATAACACCGCTTTTCGGAGATATGGTCCCACAATAGACACACCTGAAAATCTTTTTTTTTATATTTTCAAATTCCTTGGTATAATTTAATAATTTTTAAATACGATGGATACCAGATAAATATCCGTAAAATGGAGCATTTTAAACGCATTTGGCTTATTTAGTTTGCCAGAGATGGAATAGCTTTAACACAATAATGCTAATATTTTTACACCCTCCATGATAAAAACACAACAATAAATTAAAAAATGGTACTCTTGATCAATATCGATAAAATGACTTGTTTTAGTTTAAAATGGTTTTTTGCATTGGTGTTGGCATTGATAATTTTTTTCATCTGTCGAAATAGTCAAATTGTGATTTCAGCCAATCAATAAGTTTCAAAATTGTTAATAATTTTACTTCACAAATTTAAAATCGGTAATATTTATACTTGTGAGAGGCCAGTAACGTACACATATGCGCGAGATGCCTGCATTGCGTTTCGTCTGTTACAGAATACGTTGTTGTCGTATTTAGTATTTTTTCAGGCTATTACAGAAATTATATTACTATAAAATAAACAAATATTTATATGTTTAAATTAAAAAAACAGTTCCAAATATGTTTATTGTGTCTATTTCATACAAAAAATAATCTTTTTTAATACGTCTTGTCTTTTAAAATTGTATGTATTAATTTACTCGTCCCGCGGACTCGCGATTTTATCAATCGAGTTGTTTTCGTGGTTTTTCCAAATAAAATTTGGAGGACTCGCATCTGAAACATAACAGCACTTAGGCCTCACTAGGCCAATTTTGCATCCTCCTAAAGTGCTAGGCACCTCCTACCTCGTGAGCCAGCCCAAAGATTTAATGTAGTTGACATGTCGCTAAGATGAGACGTTAAAGGACTTTTGATACCTTTTATACATTCTAGAGAAGAAAGGAGTGCAGTAGTTTAATTTGCAGAACGTAGTACGGGTTCAAGAGGTAGACATTTTATTTATATCTCATCCCTAATGCTTATTTGCAGTTAAAATGAAGATTTTAATACACCTGGTCGGCCTAAAAAAGTTTTCGGACTTAATGCATTTAAAAAAACTTTGTTAAAAAACTTTTTTAAAAAAATTTGTTAAAAAACTTTGTTAAAAAACTTTGTTAAAAAACTTTGTTAAAAAACTTTATTAAAAAACTTTGTTAAAAAACTTTGTTAAAAAACTTTGTTTTACTTTCTGTGGATGAAATAGCCACTAAATGTGAGATCTATAGGTTTGTTCCAACAACAATCTTGGAACCATACACAAACCAGTCCACAACTTATTGTCGACGACTGATAGCCGACGACCAGTCCACGACCTGTCGATGATCGAGACTGAATTCGGAACTTGGTTATGTTGGAACACATGTTTCTGTTGTCAGACACACTATCAATAACGTAAAAGTAGAAAAAAACATTAACAGATATTAAATTTAAAATTTGGTAATTAATAAAAATTAAAAATAATTAAAAGATTTATAAATTTTGATTATTCGATTGATTAGTACATTAACTTATTTTATTTTTCTATTGTATGTAAGTCAGAATAATAGTTCTTTTCACTTTCTACACTCATTACTCATAAAATAATAGGTATACTATAAATAATGATAATGAATAAAAACTAAATTACGATTGAGACTACGATCGATGATGCTATCAAAACGAATATAATCACGACATTTCCAGAGTTGATCGTGATTTATTTACGAAGCTAACTTTCGTTTTGCGCATGTCTTGACAATTCGTTCCTATTCAGACCCAGGAACTGATTTGACAGCACAGAAACTGGTTTGTGATTAGGTTTGAGTATGTTGGAACACTAGGTTTTTGTATAGTTTTGAGTCCGAGCTTTGTTGGAACATCAAATCTAGACTGCGCAGAATCCCGACAGGACGTAAACCGATTTGCTATTGTGTTGGAACAAACCTTATACTGGAGTATCTGAGCGGACAGTATATAACATTATTAAAGAAGAAACAGTTATTGGAGAAGTCTCACATCTGAAAAAGCCCCCAGGTAGAAACAAATCCTTTATTAAGACTTGGGTAAAGAATTTAATAAGGCAAATGATACATTCTTTTTTCTATAGAAATTAAATTCCTTCACTTAAAAAATTACACTCACAAATAGAAAATAGCCCCACTCTTCCAAGTATACCATATTTTCATCTACAAAAAATATTATATTTTCATCTACAAAAAATATTATATGTATTAAATTTTCGTTACAAAAAAACGTGACAGAAACAGCTTTTTAACAGAGAATGATGAAATCATTGCGTAGAAACATGATTATTAAAGGAAAATAGCAGACGAAAGAAATCAGCATAAACAAATATTTTATTTAGATTAAACATGGTTTAATGATGTACGTACCGTAACAAAAATTTGGTAAGATACCCTTATCAAAATTAAAAAACAACAGGAAAAGGAAATCGTTTAACAATAACCCACATTGGAAGCACCGATGGATTTTTGCTAGATGGTTTATTAATGTTTGAATAAAAGAAAACAAAAGACTACTGTAAAGAAATTCAGCAAACTTCGTTATTGTTTTGGATATTGCATCTCCTATCACATTCGATTAAAAGTGTCACTATCTACAACAAGATGGAAAAAAACACATATTTCTAAATGACTTTATTCTTAAGATATTATTAGTCGTCCTAAATTCTTGAAGGCAGAATTACTCGTAATAGCAAGGCAACATAAAAACAAAATCAAAAAATATATTATAGACTAGATGGCCCGAGAAAAAAGAATTTTAATTCTCATATTGTCTCCTTACCAAGCAGAGTTAAATCCCATTGAACTGATCTGGTCACAATTAAAAGGTTATGTTTTTTTAAAAAATACATTTAAATTAACCTTACTTTAGATTTTGACGCCAATGCAATTTCACCTGAAGCGTAACATATTGAAAATAAAAAAAAAAGGTTATTTATGGTATTAGTATACATTATTGATGTTTTTAGGTATTCAGCAAGTTTAAAGAGTACAAATTAAAATAAATGGGGAACGATAAATAGGGCACAAAAAAATATACATACAAGGTGCGTCACGCTCAACGGGACGGAACCTGGTGGGTAAACTACGAATATTCTTAAAAATTCCTGGGGCACAAATTTATAACTCAATAAATTAAAATTAGTTTCATATACACAGGGTGTTTCAAAACATAATATCAATAACAGGTTATATTTTTTTAAAATGGGACACCCATATTTTCTCTTAATTTTAAGTTCTACTCTTAAAAATAATCTTAATTTAAAAAGATTTTTCTATTCCCATCTTTGCTAATTAATTATTAACTCGAGTAAACAGATAAGTAATTCGGCGAAGTTGATAATTCGTTTTTAATAACCTTCAGAAATTTCCCGCCGTAGGCTATAAGCCTAGCTTGCCTATTTTGAAATCCACCACTGAGAACAGTAAGAACAGTTGTGCAAAGACTGCAAAGACCATTCAGCCAACCAAATAATTTTTGGACCTGTCCCTTCTTTTGGCCTGACAAAAATGGTAGTAACAGACCTAATTAAAGAACATTCCCCTGTAAAATTCAATGAAAGATGGGATGAAACAAGAAATGCAGAGTTGCCAGGGAGCTTTTAAGATATCCTGACAACACTACAGCAAACAAATACTTGACTATGACTAAACAGAATCTGCGCCTGGTCACAGGCATTCTAACTGGTCATTGCCAAGTACCGAAGCATATTCATATATTGGGGCTGTCTAAGGAGGATGCACATTGGCATAGTGAGGCCTAAGTGCAGTAAGGTAACCCACCCTCCACACGTTACAGATAGGGGGAAATTAATAGAGCCTCTTCTTCCTATCCATTTTTCAGGAAATTTTGGGTTTAAATATGTCCTGACATGCGAAATATGGGCAAGAGCACCATCTAGCTGCAGCCACAGTTTATGTCTAATATTCAAAAGAAAGTTCCAGGAATCAATCTTCAAAAAGTTAAAAAAAATTATTTTACTAAAATGGCCATCAAAAAATAGGGCCTCACCAACTGTCTTATTATTCTACCATAAACGTTTAACGACCATCGGTTTTGTCGATTTACAGTTCGAAATTTTGATAAAAGTTAATATTTAGAATTTTACGACACGCCAATAATATTAATTAATTAAAAATTAATGAAAAACATAAAATAACAAAACCGTGGCGAGTAACATTTATTACTCAGGAGTGAGACATGTACAATATATAAATATAAACAGAAGGGATGTATCATCCCTAATAAAAATTTCTAAACTGCTTTTTCAGTGGATTAAGTCATGATCAAGTATTCTCAGTTACAATGTTGCTGTGATATTGCCACTGTCTATTCGGGTACTGCCCACTGCACTGGTCACTCGCGTATAGGTGACAACACTAATCATTTGTAGTGTGCATGTCGTACGCGTTTTATTTGTACATCGGCCTCCTTTTGACAGAGTAGGTGAGCTGTGTTCAGACCGTTAGTGTTTATGCCAATCGGCGTAGCCAGGTATGGATTAAAATTATCTGGTGGCGGCGAAGCCGCCACCCTACCATAAGTCGTTGCTTCGTCTTGTTGTTGTCACGGCATTATTATTATTATTTGTTTATGTATGTAAAATTTGCTTCTAAGGTTTATAAAATACTACTGCTAGTCATGGCGTAAATGGAAACAAACAAGGCGCATTCACACAAACACCTCCCACCACAGCAAGTGATTAGTGTTGTCCCCGATACGCTAGTAGCTGCCTTCTCCAGCTCGTCCATCGTCAATACTGACATGCATGTGTATGGACATTAAGAATGTGTGGTGGGGAGCAGAGGCACACCGCTAACATAAATACCAAGCTGTATCAGTGGCGGCGGAAAACATTTTTTTTGGGGGTGACCCATACAATACATATATAAGATGGAGATAAAAGGGAATTAAACGTAAAGAGAAAACATACGACATATGAGGTTTGATAAAATAAAAAATATAAATAACGCAAAAATATAGAAAATAATGTAAAAAAACTTACTAATGCAAAATCTGCTAATCGCAATGTTGCTTTCCAAATCGCCGTTTCTTCAAAATTAAAAATTATTGGCACATTATTCCAAGTCTAATTTCTGGACACGTAATATAGCCAAATCACTAAGTCTTATCGCACCCATAGTACTTTGCAAATTAGTTTTAATGAGTATTAGTTTCGAAAACGATCTTTTCGCACTAGCAAACGAGATAGGTAACGTTAAACATAATTGAAACAACGAACATCGGGAAAACTGCTTACAAGTAATCTATTTTCTGTTATAAAATACGTTGCTAATTCGTGGTTTTCTTGGTTTTCTTGTTTCGAATTTTATATGAAAAGTCGGCCTTGAATCTTAATTCTGCAGCTAAACTTTTAGGAAAATCAGATTCATATTTGCGCAATAATCTATCGGAATATCGAACGATTTTATCATTAGTTAGTTCAACAAACAGGGCAGGAGTTAGAAACGAAAAATGCTTCATGACTTCTTTCATGCTGATATATCGTATTGTTAGTTGATTAATTATTATATCTAAAGATTCATTAAATATTTGAATTTGGAATCTTCTCAAGGAATCTTCTATTCGGGAGTCAGCTACAAGTTCATCAAAAAACATCTTGATTTTCTTTTGTCGTTTCGATGTCAGTTTTGGTTCAATGTCCCAAGATTTTGCCAAATTGCAGGCTTCCTTCTCATAATCATTAAAATTTTCTGTCAGGCCTAATGTATTTTGTTTTGCATAACGGATTAGATCACATGCTCGTCCAATATCAAAAGTTGAACTTTGCAGCTGCTTTGAAACTAAATTTATACTTGCCAGAACTCTACTTTCAAATACAAGAAGCTAAATAAAATCATGCCTTTTAATTTTATTTTGGATGGAGTTAGCTTTGACTATATCGGATTGTTTTTTGCAAATTAAACTTAATGTCAACAGGCACTGCAACACGGATTTATACTTAATTCGTAAAGCACATGGGCAATCAAATCGAGATGCCCATCTAGTAGGGCATAGTTTTTTAAGAGTCTTCTTAATTTTTCCATCGTTTTATTCAACTCCTGCCATCGTGGCAAACTTTGGCTAAAGAACAAATAGATTCCAAGAGTCCATAAAAATGTCTGATTTCAGTTATATTTTGCACTGAATCATTTAAAACAAGATTTAGATTATGTGCAGCACAGTGAATAAAATCGGCAGTTATAATAATAATAATATTTACCACTCATGCCCTTAGCCTCTACATTTTTTTATATCAATCTGTAGTTCTTTCAAAGAATTAATAACCACATTTTCAAAATTTTCTGAACTTTTATCCTGCATCTCAATAAATCCAAGGAATGACTTTTTTATAGTTATACTTTTAGTACTCGTATTTTCGTTTAGTTTTAGGTTGACATATCTGGCGCACAAACTTTTCTGGAAATATCTTGAGTTGTGTCAAGGATAATTGAAAAGAAAGTGGCTCTTGATATTTCAGCGATTATTTTTTGTTTAACATAATTTGCCATTAGTGTGATCTTAGCATTTTGTTAATCGTGGTGCAAATATTTGTTGCAGTTTTTTTTACGTATAACATGAGAAATTAAAATCATTAAATATAAAAAATTTATAAAATAAATAGCTAGTGTATTAAACTACAAAAGAAGCTAACATTTAGTGGTAATGAAAAAGCTTTGCTAGGTTTATAGAATACTAGTGAAACTTTCAGAGGCCTAAAATTGACTGATGATGAATGGCGTTTATTGGAAAAAATATTAAAATATTTGAGATATTTTGTCTCAGCACAATTTTATGTGGTGAAACATACCCTACACTACCATTAGTTGTTATGGGTTTTAATTTATTGTTAGATAAATTACTAGATTTTTTGCATATATTAGATTCGGAAATAAATAGGGACGCACTAGAAGAAAGTATGATAAATGCATTTCAAGCAGGACGCGACAAAATGCTAAAACATTACAAAAAAAAAAACAAACTGGGTACATTGCGCTACCTCAGTCCTAAATCCAAGGCATAAACTTGAAACATTTGAACTTACCGAATGGGGAACATAATTAAAAGAATCGTCCGAACAAAAAGTGATGGATATGTCAAATTCAAATTGTAATCCATCATCTTCATTACCTATATCTGAAACTAAATGTGCATCTTCCTCTAGTGACAGCAATGATGAATTTTTATCATCCCTGTATTATCTATATGATAGGAAATCTGCTAATATCTCAAATCGCCAAGATGCAATTTTCGAATTTAAACAATATTGTCAGTCTGAAAGAGCCCCACGAGATATCAATATTTTAGAATGGTAGAAAGACAGGGCTGAGATATTTCCTAACCTGTCAAAAATAACGCGTGATTTATTAGGTATTTCTGCTACAAGTGTACCAGCTGAGAGATTGTTCTCAAAAGCAGGTATAGTTATCAGAAAACATAGAAGTAGGCTCAATGCTGAATCTACCAGGAATTTATTATGCCTCAATTCCTTATACACTTGCAGTTTGGAAAAAGACATTTTCAAAACCTTAACACTGAAATAGCCCCGAGTGCTTTTATTTTTCGTTATATTTTTATTTTTTAGTTAAAAGTAGATCGTACGATATGTATGTTTTTTGTATATTATTTTTTATGAATTTTTATATTGAGTTTAGACATTAAATGATATGAGATATATCTTTTTAACCGACTAATAATTCTTTAACACGGTGTCCGATTTCAATGATTCTTTTTTTTTTGTTAGAAAGGGGATACTTCAGGGGTGGTCCCATATCAATTCTATCAAAATCTAATATTAGAAAATCCTCAAGCTCTTAATTTTTTATGTATTTTTATCGGTAATTCTTTACCACCTTGTACGATTTCTATGATTTTTTTTAATAAAGTCGCAAGATTTAAACATGTTGATTGGGTGGTTAGCAATCAAATTTGAACAATCACCCAACCAATCAATCAACATGTTTAAATATTGCGACTTTATAGCTACCATTTTCAAGCATTTTCGCTAATAGAAAAGTTAAGCATCTCGTCGAAATAAACCTACTTACGAAGTTCCAACCTGTTATTAATTAGTAAAAAAAGGGGCGGTGGACTGTGGACTAAAACTGTTCTATTGAAAAAGGTTGATCTAGTTTGGTTTAGTCCAGATTTGGTTTTAATTTTCGATTAAAATTGAAATAATATAACTAATATTTTTATCAAACTATGCGTTAGCTCGGTAATCTTCATGACATTCTTTTGGTAACAGAGGCTAACTTAACCCAATAGAATTTTATCTGTCTAGGAGGTGAAAATGTTTCACTGCTTGTCCTAATGCAAAAATATCTGTTGAGTCATCTATTTTGGCAGCAAGTTTACTTTTACTTATAGGATTTATGGACAAGGAAAGTACATTTGACTGGCAGTCAGACCCTGTCAAAAAAATGTCCATTTCCTGACAAACAATTATTCGACACCTAAATTTAACGTGTTAAGATTGCTAGCCATATGGTCCGTCAGCTATTTATCCGTTCTACAATAAATATAATTGTTTGCTTTTGTTACGAACTTTATAAAAATACATAAAAAGACCTTAGGTATAATTTTTGAAATATATATAAACCCAATGACGGTTTTAAATGAAGATATTGGGGGGTGGGTTGGCTCAGTGGTTAGAGTCATGACTTTGAGATCGGAAGGTCTCAGGATCGAATCCCACCGTTGGCCGGAATTTTTTCATTTAATTTAATTATTTAAAATTAATTCTGATGCCTTGGTAGGATTCCCCACTCGACCATTCACTGTTGGGTTCTAATTAACAGTGCTGTTCTTAAAGTGGCGCTGGGAAACAGTAACAAAGCCTACACAGAACACGAGGGTAATGGCCGTAGTAGTCGACGCCGATGACACCAAATTAAAAAAAAAAATGAAGAGATAACTAAGGAGTTTAATTGTCATTATTTACATTTACGCAAAAATTATACTCTTTTAATGGTGCGAGGAAAATAAGTATTTAAAAAAATTAAATTAGAGAAATTAAAGCATATATTTCGACACTTTCGTCATTCATTTGCGAGATGTGACTTAATCTCGCCTTCCTCGCATGGGTTTAACAAGACTAAAATATGCATTTCGTCTTGCGCAAGGCAGAAAAAGAAAAAACTGGTTTTCCATTCCCTCGAATTCAAGAATAGCTACCCGCACGATTGCAACCTCATTGGGAAATTTGTGAATATCTTCAAAATATTTCTTATTATGCACTGCTTGCGCCAATACCCAGGGCCGCCGAGAGCCAGGTCGGGCCCCGGGACAATTCTCTACATCGGGCCCTGAAACTTTTCGTTTTCTAAAAAAAAAAAAAGTCCTCGCCTCGAAAAAAAAAATTAAATTTCTCCCTACCTCAATTACTTCTTCTTCAAAAAAAAAAGGTCCTCACCTCTACAAAAATATTTGATACCTAACTTCAATTATTCTTCTTCTAACAATCACATCACCATGCGGGAACAGAAAACACTATTGTCGGGCCTCCCTTACAGCGCTGCCGGGCCCCCATTTGAGTCCGGGCCCCGAGAATTAGTCCCGGCTACCCCCCCCTCTAGTCGGGCCTGCCAATACCTCAAACTCACACACATATAATTTTATATTTACAGAAAGTGGGATGCGATTGGGTGGTCGACTCGAAAACGGAAGAAGACGATTGCGGCATATGCCAAGGAGACGGCAGCAAATGCGACAAAAAGCACGGGGTCTACGATAAACAGAATTGGTCCCCGGGCTACAGGGAAATTGTGGTCATACCGAAGGGCGCTCGGAATATTCGAATAGAGGAAAAAGATCATTCGCCAAACTACATCAGCATCGGTAGCGCTCTCGCCAGAAGGTTTTATCTCAATGGAGAGCGGTGAGTATTTTTTAAACGCCTAAAGGACTTTTTGATTGGAGTGTGTACTCGACCGCCTTTGTAAGATCTAGAAACTTTTGATTGCCACGCAACATAATATAAATGCTAATGAGTTTTTTATATTAGTTCAACAAAATTATGTGTAATTTATTTTTAATTTTTTCTCCAAATTTTTGTGTCGCATTTGTTTCAAAGATGTTTTTTTTTTTTTGAAAATAGGCTTTTTAAAACAAATCAAAAATATTGTTTTTGATCACTAATTTTTTATTATATTTACGTAAATACAAGTGTCGTAGAAGAAGAATATAATTTTGTCTTAAACAAAAATCCACAAAATTAAAAAATTTATTGTTAAATATTGGAAAGACGTCCTTTTCTTAAAAATAAGAATTTTATTTTATAGGCTTTAGGAAGGATAGTCTTTTTTCTAATTTACCACCAAAAACCCCCATAAATCAGGGTTTTTTATTATTATTTTTTATACAGTGGTGTTTCATAAAGTTGGATCCATATTATAGGAATTTTTTACCATTACCATTAAATTCAGGATTTATTTTGAAATCGTTTAAATTTTTTTTAAATGCCTATATTTGAGAGTTGCTATTTTAAATTTTTAAACAGCAGAGGCAATTGCCCTACAAAGCTTTTTTCAAATCGAAATATTAAAAAAAAATCCCATATAAATCCAACTTTATGGAATACAGTGTATATTAAGTACTTATGATGAACATTTATATAAACTTATTCTTAGAATTATATCTGGCATACTGTCATTACAAATACGTGGTGTTCAATCCAATTCAAATCAACGAAAAAGAAATAAAGTACCTTATTTTTGGCATAACACTTTAAACAGCACTAATACTTTTATTAATTTATTTCGTTGCTTTTTCTAAAAAAAAACTTTTTTTTATGTTTTAATTTACAGTCATGTCCGGCGATTTATTTATTCATTTGGAATCAATTGTTGTGATACATAATAACTAAATATTACTATTACATCATTTATAAAGCAATAAAACATGAAATTATAGAAAACTTTTAAAGTTTATTACTTTGTTTTGTCCAAAAATTTTAAACTTTTTTGAAACAAGAGAATTAATTTGTGTGACAAATGAATTGGCAGCCAAATTCAAGTACTAAAGAGGATAGTGAATTCGTTCAATTTCTGCTGGGTTACCGTGACGTTACTCATTGGGTACTTTCAGCTGCGTGGCTACATCCCATTGAAAATGTAAATCGATACAACCTTTTTTTAAATTACAGATAATTTGAAGACATTGGCATAATAAGGTTACATGCCACATTAAATAAGTTTTGAGAAAATTTAGTTTTAAGTTTATTTTAAATATGTCAAATACAAATAAAAAAATTATTTATTTAAATTTATATTTATAAATATTACGAAAAATAGAATAAATCATACCCAGCTAGCACAAAAACATCCCATCTACGTTAATAAGCTGCAATTTTAGGCTCTTTAAGCTCGCATGCAATGTACTGTAAATGTAACCCTTATATCCCTGCAACTACCGAATGTCCGCAGCGGCAAGACTTTTATAGCACATCTCACAGAAGTTACAAAGTGAAGTTCGAAAAACATCACACTAGCACTTTTACGGTACTTACCCCGAAAGTTGCTCTGAAACGTTCTATTGATGTTATAATGTGAATTAGATCTACAGCATTATACAGTGTGTCCACGGATGGGCTTAACTATACTTGTGAAAATATTTATTTTAAATTAAAAAAGTAATTCTTCATAATTTCTTGCTTGTTAAATAAATTCGATTCACATTGAGAAATTATGAAAAACAACTTTTTCTTTAATTTAAAATAAATATTTTTACAAGTATAATTAAGTCCATCCGTGGACACACATTGTGTAATGTAATACAGAGAGGCTGAAATTGAGGCTATAGTAAAATCTCAATCGAGACATGAAAATTTCAAATAAAACAAAATATTTATATAAATTTATTATTAAAATGTTCTTGAAATCAAGTACCAATAGCACAAAAGTAGAGTAGAGTAGGTGTAGGTGTGTTCTTTTATTCAGTGCTGTATCCAGCGCTTGCAGCAAACCGTTCGTAAATTAAGTGATGGAAAGACGATTGTATGTGTCAATCATTCTTTTTTCCAGCGGTGAATTCACCAATGAGCCAAGGCATCCATCGGCTTTAAAAGCCGATGGATATGTGATAGACGAATGGTGAGGATAATCAATCATTTAAGTTAACCTAAAATATAAGAGTTCAAATATAAAATGACTGCAGAATAGATAAATTACATCAATCACGGAACAATTATTGAATAAAAGAACACACCTTATATCACAAACACAAGTACACATGTGGGATAGAAGAAGCTACCTAGAAAGCACTGAACGATTGGACAAAATTAGCTAAATAGTATAAGGTACCAATATTGCAAAGGTTCACTAAAACCTTAAATGGTGAACGATGATAAAGCTAGATTGGTGAAAAATAATAAACGAATACAACAATGACTAGGTACATATTATTATATTAGATTACTAGAGGATAGCTAAGTTCGCTGATTTCTTACCTAAGACGCAGAGATATATCTTTTTTAAATCAAGCCTTTTAACTTTTTTTGCATAGATATTTATAAAGTGCTATAATGTAACCTAAATATGACAATTTATTAGAAGAGCATAAATTATATTTTTATATAAAAAGATTTTACTTCTCAATACATTGAATAAAAAAGAAATTGATAACTTGTTTATCTATTATAATTAAAGGAAATTATATAGAAATTAAAAAATATGCCTTACTTTGTTTTAAATAAAACAACCAATGTTAGTGTATTGAAATTTGTTTGAATTTTACAAATTTTATGCTTGACTTCCAAAGTAGATATATCGATGGCTCAATCAAAAACCGCCACAAGTCAAAAAACAAAGCAATTACATTTTTGGTTCAATGGATGCAAAATATCATTACGGTTTTACTTTAAATACCACCACAAACAAAAATATCCTTAAAGATAAATCATTTAAAATGTAGCCACAAACTGTGTCTAAAACTGCATCAATTCGAGTTATTTTCTTCAAAAACACCCAAATTTTTTACAACTATGCAACAACTAACTTTTATAATCGTATTCATTTTATTTAACAGCAAAATATCGAAGCTTTTAAATAAAATATAAAGAGTATGTCAAAAACAAAATAATGATAATAGAGACTTACAAAATTTCAAAATGAAATTTCTCGAAATAATAGTATTTTAGTTGTGGCAGTATTTGATTGAGCCATCAATATGTAGATTTTATAAAAAACAACTGGTGTTTTTTAGCAAGATATTCTATTATACTCGAGAGTATCATCTATGATTTCTCTCAACTTTTCTGCTGGGTTTTCACTTGACTGATGGTTGCATTTCCAGGCAATCTAGCTTGTTGAAGAGAATGAACTGCTTGAATTCTAATATACCTGACATATCATGTACCTATAGATTCACTTTTTATAAAACTTCAGGAGTTATATTCTTCTTTACACTTCTGTAGTATTTACTTTTGCTTCTAAAATTCCTAGAATGTCGAAGGAAACCTAAAAAATAATATTTTTAAAATGTATTTTTAGTTCGATAAAGTATAATTACCTTTTATAAGAATTTGGTGTAAAATGTTGCCGGACATTCGGTTAAATGTTTATCTTCTGGTTTACGATTGATCTGCAATTTTTTGTTTTTATTGTAGTTTTTTTTATTTGGTGTCATCGGCATCGACTGCTAAAGATACTTAATGAATGAAATAATAAATTTACATCAGGCATTGTAATCTGAAACAAAGACAATGGTTTAGAAAATAGTTATCTATTTTATAGAGGACCCTTACCAAATCTATTCGAATGTATAAATAATAATTATTTATAAAATAAATTCTGGATGTCGAAAAATAAACCATTAAAAAAGACAATTGACAAGAAAAACTGACAAGTGACATAAAACTAAACGTTCTGAATTCAGATTTGTAATGCTTACGGTAGGTTAACTAGGTAAATAACAAATAGAAGTTTTGCAAGGTTTTGATTTCCCTCAACAACTTCTCATGAACGTTGCATTTACGTTGTACAGTAATGTTATTACGTTCCTTTAATGCAACATCGCCGAAAGGCTTGGCAACGTTATGTGCTAGCTGGGTAGTTTATCTCATATAGAAGACAATATTTAAAACACATTTAAAGGAAAATTTGAACAATTTATTTGAACAAAATGAGGCTTACATCCTTGTTACCAGAGACAACAGAGACGTGTAACTTAATAGGAAAATTTGTTCGGTGGTCCATTTAAATTACATATATGACTTTCTTTCTCTTTTACATTGATATTTACATATGTTTATCTCTCTCCAATAAAACTAACACCAATCTAAGAGGTAGCTGATGTTGCTGGTTTTTTGACGTCGACGTATCGATTAGAACTGACAATGTTATGAATGTTGTTATGAACGAGTGCATTTTATTAAAATTAATTTGGGCCCCGTTTATTTCTTTGAGTCTGATTTTGTTGTTTAATTAATTTTCTTTGGGGGGGAATGTTTATTTTCGCATATTATTTTTTGCATGAAGCAATTTCTGGAACCAAACTCGCGTTTTTATACACGTTTCTTTCTAGAGGTAAATAATTTCCAATTTATTAAGAAAACCACTGTATAATGTTTGTGTTTAATAATATATTACAAAATGGCTATAATTATTTTAGCTTAATTGAAACACAGATCCATTGTTACAGCTACTTTTGTTCATTAAGTAGGTAGATGAATGTCTCTACAGCTTTAATGGCAGCACAAAGTTCCCCCATCTAGAAAAGAAGTAAAATGTATGCTGAGTAAAAAATATCTGCACATGTAGCAATGGCAAAGGACTTTTAAAATTATTAGATATTGGCTATTTCTTACATGTACCTACCTCTAATAGCCACTCAGAAGATTGTAGAGTCATTTAAACGAAGAAAAAAAATTGAATCACAAAAGGGCAGAATTTTAAATCAGGATGCATTGGAAAATAAATTGGGGGACATCAGGTCGGTTTTGGATTTTAGAGAGATCAATCTCAAGAAAAGTTGATTTATCCTTCAGAACAATCAGTAGTTTAAGAAGGATCTGCTATAACTTTATTAGAAGATTTCCTTGATAATAAATAGTAATATACCTACCAATTGTTTCAAATGAAATTGAAAAAGTTAAATTTGAAATTAGATTTTTCATGGGTAAAATGTTATATTCGTTTAAACATTGTAAGGTAATCAATCTATAATTAAGAGACAGGTAGGGGCAATGACAAAAAAAATACAAAAATGTATTCATCTTTAAATAGTGTTTATTATTAATATTATTATTTGCTATTTTGGAAAAGTACCTCCTGCTGCAGAACAGATCGAATAGATTAGACGACTAGTTGGAGAAGGTCCACCTAGTAACCAAATTAGGAGACTAGGAAAACTTTTACATGACTGGGGACACAACAGGAATGCACACGCACAAGATACACAAATAGACGTCATAACAGGGGTAAGCTTTCAGCAACGTCCTGTTGATATGATGATAGTATGTCATCCTTCATTCCCTTTTAGAAGGCATGGTATATGAATCTATTGATCTTGATGACCCTAAGAGGAGTTAGCAGGGGGGTGTACGGAATGGGTCTAGTAGTTTCGATCCAGTTTATAAGATGAGAACTTACTCGACTCAGGCCTTATACATTTGTGTGCTTGTTTCGTTTCCATGGTTTCTATCAAAATAAACAGTCACAACATATCGATACCTTTTTGCCAGACGTAAGTTGTTCAAATGGCACTTATGATAGTCTGGCAAAAAGGTATCGATATGCTCTATTCTTTATAAAATATTTGTTACATTAGTTTTTAAATATATTATGAATATATAACAACTGTTACTTTCTTTGTAATTTGTTACAAAATGATGCGAAGTACTTTCTAATAGTAGCAATTGTAGTTTGTTTTTGTACCTTACAAAAATATAATTTATAGAAAAAAAGTTTGGGGTGTTATTTTTCCAAGTTTAAATATTTAATAATTAATAGAATTTTCAAGTTTTTTTTTTTAGCGAAATTTATAAGAGTAATAAAAACTATGTTCACTGCATATATTAAACTGATTAAAACTTCCTTTATTAAAATGATTATTTATATGATAAAAATTTTTATGTTATTGGAAGCTTTTATATTTTTTAATATACAGTGGAACAATAGTTTTTGTTTCTCCTGTAAATTTGTATAGAAAAACTATTTATTTCTGAATCCATGTTTGAATTTCCCGCCCTAAAGCATTTTTAATTTTCCCGCTATTTACTAGTGGAGCCATCATAAGGTCTTTTCCTTTGCATCGAAAGTGTAGCACTGAGCTACACCACTTCTGAAAATATCGTTCCATTTATACAAATTGTATGGATGGAACGACATTTTCAGAAGTAACGTAACTCAGTGCTACACTGTCGATGCAAAGGGAAAGACCTATAGACTGGTTGTGGTTACAATCACCCAAACAACTTTTACCGAACAAAAAAAAAATACATTGAGTTACACGTCTCGCTGGGTTGTCTCTGTTGTTACTAAAAAATATTATATCCTTATTTAAGTTTACGCCACCTTTCCGATTAGAGGCAAAATATAATGTAAAACTTTCATAGGCTCATATAATTTCAATAAAACTATTGGAATGAACCCGCTACATCCAACAGGTAGCACGTACTTACTCGGCTTATAGTTAATTCACTCGGAAATCCAAGCAGTTGTAGTAGTATCAGTATACACTCTCTTTTTTTATGTTAAAAAATACGAAATCCAGTAAAAATCTCGAATTTATTTGGAAATTGAAGATCTTTGCTAAGTTATTTTATAGCGTAGGTATATTGTCCCTCTTTTTATCGAATGCTTTTTTAAATGTATTTCGAAAGAGAAATGAATGTATATGGTACAAATATTTAAAAAGCATACCTTATGAGCAAAATAATAAAAATAAGTTAACGCATGATATTTTATTAATGGGCCCAGAGATATCTGGATAATCATGAATTTTCACAAGAATAAATATGCTGGTGGTACAACAGAACCATTTTTTATCACACTAGATTGTTTTAACGACTATTTCTCGACTGCTACAGAAAAAAGTAAGATATTAAATAACAAAATTAGATGTGGAGCCGAGAAGTTTTAGGAACGAAACCACTTTCTCCTGTTTAATTTTCTTATGTCCAGTGATTGAAATGGAGATTAAAAATAGTTTACTTATAATTACTGGATCAAACGACTTACCTGAAGGAAGTTCGATCCTAATTATGCGAGCATCCTTGTTGGTGGAAATAAAGATAACCATATAGTATACCTATGTTACGCCGCTGACCCACATGTTCAGATTTAAAATTTTATTCTCTATCGCTGCCTGCCTAAATTACTCATTTATTTGGCTTAAATGCAGAACTAGCACATAAAATAGTATCTTCTCAACCAAAGTTTTACAACATTTACACATTAAGTAGCATTTTTCGAGTTGCAGTTAGCCGAGTTTGCAGTTTATAAGTATAAGATCAGAGTTAACACATCAGAATGTCGTCAGTCTGCTGCCTGGGTGCTAAAATGTTTAAATATGACATTCTAGAAGTAGCCTTCCTTGTACATTATTTGGCTTAAATAATGTACACATAAAATAATATCTTCTCGACCAAAGTTTTGCGAAATTTACAGATTAAGTAGAATTATTCGCGTTGTGATTAACTGGACTAAGTATAAGATCAGAGTTAATACATAAAGTAGCCTTCTCTGTACATTTATTTGGCTTAAATGCAGAACTTACACATAAAATAGTATCTTCTCAACCAGTTTTACAATATTTACACATTAAGTAGCATTTTTCGAGTTGCAGTTAGCCGAGTTTGCAGTTTATGAGTATAAAATCAGCGTTAACACATAAAGTAGCCTTCCCTGTATATTTATTTGGCTTAAATAATTTACACATAGAATAGTATCTTCTCGACCAAAGTTTTACAATATTTACACATTACGTAGCATTTTTCGAGTTGCAGTAAGCCGAGTTTGCAGTTTATAAGTATAAGATCAGAGTTATTTAATTTATAATGGCTGCTAAAACTTTTTTAAGGACAACAACGAGTGTCAACTCAACAGTTAAGACTACAGACTCGAACTACTCGTGATCGTTCGAACATGCACGAATCACACGCCACATATTACGTGGGGTCATAAAATTCTTATGCATTTTAAGAGCCAATTTAAAAGTTGTGATTTTTCTCTTACTAAAAATATAGCATGTAAAAATACCTCTGTATTAACATAAGCTTAATTAAGATTAAATACCTACTATTAAAATGAAAAGAGAATACGTTTATTATAAACCTTAATTTAATAATGACAATAAATTGACGTCACATTGACGTCGAATATTGGACGTTAAAAAGACTCTAAAGAAGAGACGTCATGTTTATATCTTTTTTTGGTAACATGACGTCGATAACCAATAATTACCAAAACATATCAGAATGTCGTCAGTCTGCTGCCTGGGTGCTAAATTGTTTAAATATGACATTCTAGAAGTGCCCCACAATCTGTCAACAATATTATTTTTCATCCATCCAATATAGAACATTGGGTTCCACAGGGATCTATATTAGGTCCTACATGGTTTATATTTTATTTACATGACACATTTCATTACATAAATCCAATAAAATGCGTGCTTTGCAGACGTACATCATTCCTGAATAGAGGCATCGATTTAAATGAATTAGATGGAAGAATTACTCATAGCATTCATAAAGTTAGAATTAGAAATTTTTCACCCAATAATAATCTTCAGTAATTCAAATCAAAAATATAACATGGGTTGTCATGTAAAATTTCTTTTGAATTTTTAAAGATGAAAAATTGAATTGTATTTATGTATGTAGGTATGTATTTATAGAAAATTTTAATCGTAAGCTTGCCAGTGCAAATTTCTACACATGTAGTATCTATAGACGTCTTTATAATATGCGCTACTTCTGCCTTTTCCATAGCCATATAAAATATGAAAAAATACGTGTAAGCGAAAACTCTTGCTTTGTATGTATGCATTTGTATGTATGTATGTATGAATGAAATACTACTTGAAGATCATAAAAATAAAAATGACTTATGTTTGAACTCTTCACTTTCATGACTATAATACTATTAATTTTTAAATTGTAATTTTGATGAAAAAACCTAAACCAAATATGGTGAAGGAAAATCTCATTTGAAAGATTATCGAAAGCATTACATATTTAATGTAATGTATGCAAATAAAAAAAATACAGGCTCATTATTACTATACAGAGTGCATTAAATAAGTAGTCTTATACTTACCAATTTTTACGAAATCAGTATTTTTTTTATAAAACATCTTATATATTTGTGTAGAACACACAAACATACTATTCTTATCAAACAAAGCTCTATTTATCTGTTGTCTTGATCTTATTTAAACCCGGTTTCTTACTTTTATTCCCTTTATTTTCACAGACATATTTTCCTGCCTGGGGAATACACCATAGCAGGAACGCAAGCCCTTTACGGCAGGGACAATCAGCTCGAAAAAATTCGTATACCTGGTCCAATCATGGAGCCTATTGTTGTTTATGTAAGTGTAGGAGATTTTTTTTACTACTAACCTGAGAAATCATAATTTAATATATTTTCTCTATCTATTGAGATGTTAAATTTATATTTCTAGGTAAATAATAATAATGAAAAACGTTTAATATTTTTAATTAAACCAATACAAACTTTATTGCTTGTATACCTACTCATTTATAAGTCAAAACCAAATAAATGTAAAAATCTTTTAAAATTATTGTTAATTTCTCTATTAATTTCTGTAATAATTTATCTGGTAATTTATCTGTTACTTTGCTTGTTAATTTCGCTGTTATATTCTCTGTTTAATACTCTGATATCTTTAATAATTTCTCTGTTAATTTCTTTGTTAATTTCTCTGTTAATTTCTCTGTTAATTTCTGTTAATTTCTCTGGTAATTTCTCTGTTACTTTTTCTGTTACTTTTTCTGTTACTTTTTCTGTTAATATTTCTGTTAATTTCTCTATTAATTTATCTGTTAATTTATCTGCTAATTTATCTGTTAATTTATCTGTTAATTTATCTGCTAGTTTCTCTGTTAATTTCTCTGTTACTTTCTCTTTTAATTTATCTGTTAATTTCTGGGGTAATTTCTCTGTTAATTTCTCGGTTAATTTCTCTGTTAATTTCTCTGTTAATTTCTCTGTTAATTTTTTTTCTTAATTTCTCAGTTAATTTTTTTGTTACTTTCTCTGTTAATTTCTCTGTTAATTTCTCTGTTAATTTCTCTGTTTATTTCCTTGTTAATTTCTGTGTTAATTTCTCTATTAATTTCTCTATTAATTTCTTTATTAATTTCTCTATTAATTTCTCTGTTAATTCCTCTATTAATGTTTCTTCTAATTTCTCTGAAAATTTCTCTGTTAATTTCTCTGTTAATTTATCTGTTAATTTTTGTTAATTTCTCTGTTAATTACTCTGTTAATTTCTCTGTTAATTTCTCCGTTAATTTCTTCTTTAATTTCTCCGTTAATCTATCCTGTAATTCATCCGTTAATTTCCCCATTAATTTATCCGTTGATATCTCCATTAATTTCTCTGTTAATTTCTCCGTTAATTTCTTTGTTAATTTATCCGTTAATTTATTTGTTAATTTTTCCGTTTATTTCTCCGTTGATATCTCTGTTAATGGTTCCGTTAATTTTTACGTTAATTTCTACGTTAATTTATTCGTTAAATTGTCCGTTGTCTCCGTTAATGTGTCTGTCCATTAATTTGTCTGTTGATTTTTCCGTTATTTCTCTGTTAATTTATCCATTAATTTCTTCGTTAATTTATTCATTAATTTCTTCGTTAATTTCTCCGCTAATTTTTCCGTTAATTTCTCCATTATTTTATCCGTTAATTTCTCCTTTAATTTCTCTGTTAATTTTTCTGTTGATTTCTTCATTAATTTTCTAGTTAATTTTTCCGTTAATTTCTCTGTTAAGTTTTCCGTTAATTGATTAGTTAATTTCTCCGTTAATTTCTCAGTTAATTTCTCAGTTAATTTCTCAGTTAATTTCTCCGTTAATTTCTTCATTAATTTCCGTTAATTTTTCCGTTAATTTATCCAATACTTTACCGGTTAAACTTTTATTACAAAATAATCGACCATTTCATTATCCTGTAGATTTCTAAACATTCTTCATATTTGTCTCGTGTTTATTTTTTAGATATATTACAGAGGCAACACTTGGAACCCAGGCGTGGAATACAAATACTCAATATGGAAGCAAGGAACAATGAACAAAATAAAATACTCATGGATACTGGGAGAATGGTCGCAGTGTTCAGTAACTTGCGGCGGAGGGGTTCAAAATCGACAGCCTCTCTGTCAAGAATCTGTAGTATCCACAATGGCAATGGAGCTGGAAAGACCCAACATGGTCGAAGAGTATTATTGTGAACCGGATGAAAAGCCAGATCATGAGATGAGAAGTTGCAACGAGGATAACTGTTCGACTAGGTGGTGGGTAGGGCCTTGGCAAGCGTGCACTGCTACTTGTGTTGGAAAGGTATGTATATTCAAAAATACGAGAATGGGATGAACACTTTCCAGCCTGACCTATAGTGGTCTGTGATTTTAATCATTTGTTTATTGTTTTATCTAATGCCATAAAATATTTCATTAGTTTTTCTGTATCCAGTAGATTGTATTTGGCGACCCGCTATACCTATAGAGTTCGAATTTTTTTTAAGAGCTGGATTCAGTTAAAAATATACTAGGAATATTTTTTTCGAGCTGCTACCAATGGGATAATCTTTTAACCTTTTAGTTCTTCTGCTAGTTATTTTCTACCTTTGACTCCTTGCTGTCTTTGGTAGTTGCTAGTTACCTACCTACGCCATGTACGACCTTTGCGGTTTCATCGCTCTCCGCTGGTCTACATATGCCTACATATTCCATGTTCTACCTTAAAACAAATGTTATAGGATAAACTGGATGCTAAACATTATCTGCTTAAGGGATCTATCAATCTGTAAGGTCTATTGAAAAAGCGGTGTTGCGTTTAGTTACCATTTTTTTGGGTAATTATTAGACGTACTAACCATTGAATCATGCGCTGCTTCGTTGACATATCTACTCTACATATGTATTCTGATGTGGGAAAAATTGATGAAAGAGTCAAGTGTTGCCCCTTCTACTACTGAAATCCTTTGTAGGCGAGTCTGCTCCATACTTTTCAACGGTCAAAACATTTATTGCAGATTCTAAACGTAACCGTATAAAAACTAGGAAAAAATCGACTTCGGTGGAAAATATGATTCTGAATTTTCATAAAATTGTTTTAAGTGACTATCGATTAAAGTCGTTGGAGATCGCTGAGACTGTGGGGATTTGATAAGAGCCTACCGCAGGATGGGTGTCCCATTTGCTACATCAGAGCAAAAGCTCATTCGTATGAACGTTTAAAAAAATCGTTATTGCTATTTAAGCGCAATCCAAAAAGACTTTGCGCAGATTTTAACCATAAATTAGTATTGGGTTTACTATTACATACCGGAAACAAAACAACAGTTTAGGCAATGGATAGTGAAAGACGAAAACGTTTCCATTGAAGAAAATGTTATGGCATCGGTATTTTGGGATGCAAAAAACAAATAGTAAATGAAAAATATTATGCTAACTTGCTTGAACAGAAAAATCTGGAGAAAATTTAATAAAAATTTATATTTTTACTACTAGAAATAGATAGATTTGCAGTAAAATAGAGTTTATTAGTATGTAAATACAATACTCGAATTATTTTACTGCGAATCTGTCTATTGTTGATAGCAACAACATAAATTTTCATGAAGTTCAAATTATGTTTTTTGTTGTGCTGAATGTTTATTATTGATTTTTTACTTTCCTATTTATTTAGCCCGGCTCTTTTTAAGTATCATCAATACATTTTCGGAATATGACCACAAAAAAATAAAACGAAATAAGTTAAATGTTTTTTATTGGTGTCTCTGGCTTCAACAACTAAGGTCATTAGCCTCGTGTTCTAGGTAGGTTATGGATTGTACTAATAGTCTAATACTCCACAGTGCAGGAGTATTAGTACTCTCATACTCCTACACCCCTTCAGACAGGCCTTGTTACTCTTTCCTTGCGCCACTTTAGGAACAGCACTGTTAATTAGAACCCAACCGTTAACGTTCGAGTGGGGGTACCAAGGCATTAGAATTAATTTTAAATAATTAAATTAAATAAAAAAAATTCGGCCAACGGTGAGATTCGCAGCTAGAGACTACCACTGAGCCACAAATACGTTAAATTAGAAATTCAAAAATTATGAATTACGATTAATCGTAACAAAAGCCATGAATTATCAAAAAAAGTATATAAAAAAATATACCGTGTCACAAGTTTATTATTGCGATGACAAAAATTAATTATATCGGCATTGAATTACTTCTCCATGCACTCTTCTCGCCAGACTTGGCCTCTTTGGATTTCAGTTTATTTCTAAACTTAAAAAAATGTCACACTGGTAATAAATATACGTCCGATTTGAAAATTATTGTTAGTACAAACTCCTATTTTAAAGAACTGGACGACGAATCGACCTATACGAGTGACACAAAAAACCCTTGAATTTATTTAAGTATGCTAGCTTCCTGTTAAAAATTTAACTGGTTATGGGCATATGAAAAGTGCTTTAATTAATAGGTTTGAGTTCAAATATAGTTAAAAATTAAAGCTACCAGTTTTACCATGATCCTAATAGGTTTACTTGAAGGCAAATCGGACTTGAAAACTTGGAATTGCAAGATGTGTATTACGTTAAGAGGCAATCTATGCGCTACAGATATTGTAGAGGTAAAATTAACGATAGAGGCAAATGAAGATAAAAATAAGAAATATAAAAGTGATCTGAAAAAGTTTACAAATGTAGACAATAAAACACTTCTTGGTATTACTACTAATATGTGTGAAGACACCCTGTAAAATATCTTAATATTCACAAATAACAGTAATGTATGTTTAGAACTACATAGACTTTTTGATGCCAGTGAAGAAGATAAAACATATTATATTAGATGTATGAAAGTCTTCAACTATTAAAAACAAGATGATATCACTAAATACATGTAAAAGTAAAAAAATGTATGGAAATAGTTACGAAAAAACAATGCTCTGCATCTACAGGGTGTCCGATAAAATGTTGGAGGTCTCTCGGATTCAGATATAACATTAAAAAATAAGATGACAAGTTTTCATAATTTTTTTCCTAGCGGCTCTCCCTACGGAGATACGGCCTCCAAAAGAATGCCACTGGAAATCAATTTTTCTTGAATAACTTTCAAACTACGTAATATAATTTAATGAAAATTGAATATGATAAATAGTAGTAAGAACCTCTTAAAATACTGCCCTTAAAACAATTAGCTTATTTAATTTACCAGGGGCGGACTAGGTTATGCATTTTAATGCTTACATTTTTAACACCCAGTATGATAGGGAGTTAAAAAAAGAAATTTCGATACCTTGAATATTAAGCTAAAGAAAAGGTACTCTTCTTCATTGTCGATAAAAAAAAAACCGTTTTCAAGAAAAAATAAAATAATTAATGTTTTATTTTTATTAAAAAAAAAATGATTTCCAATTTTTTTGTCTGCAGCAAAGTGTGATACGAAAGTCATTAAAATAGAAATGTTATCAGTATTAAAAATTGCACTGTTTTTACAAACGATACTATGGTACCAACGAAATAAATAAATGAATAATTGCATTGACCTGTGCATTTTAAATCTTGTTGACACGTTGATCTTTTAGTACTCCGGTATTAATTTATTGAATTTTGAATATCTTGGTAAATTTAATTCGATAATGGGATACACATTTAGTGAGTATGCAGCTATGCATCTTATGTACGGTCTTGCATCTTGCAATGCTTATGAATCAAGAAGGTTGTACGAAGAAAGATATCCTTATCGGAGTATTTCAAATGAGAAAACATTTTAGCGACTTAACCAACGTTTAAGAGAGACTTGTGGGCGATTCCCAGTTAATAAAGTAACATTATTGTCTTTCTTTAATAATTTATGGGAAGTTTTGGTGCTGGTGTGACAAGAACAGTACGTACGGTGCAATTCTTTACTGAAATGGAGACAGAAAATTCACCGTATATGAATGATCAACCCTCAACTTCTACAATATAACACAAAACTTACTAAAAAGAAATGACATTCCGGGTTTGACTATACAAAATTGTACTAATTTTACTATTAACTATAACTTTAAATAAATTATTTAACTTTAATGTTATTTTAGTTTTGCTAACCATAAAAATAAATATAAAGTTACATTACTTTTGTATTCTTTAAATTTGTGCAGTTGTAGAAAAAGTATAGTGTGCAACAAGTGGGGAAAGTTTAACTTTTCTCACATTTGTGGCACATCACTTGTAGGTCCTAAAAACTAAAAATATAGTAAAATTTGTTTATTTTTATATAGAACACACGATGCAATTGATTTTTATTAATTTATTTACTTATTACAACCTCAAGCGTGAATAAATGTTTTGTAGGTTATGTCATTCTTCTTATATTTAGGCTGTGAATTTTTTTTCCTGAACACTCAACATTAATGCGTTTGCTAGCGAATTATCAGATCGGCGTTTGGAAAAAAGTCATATTAATATGTATATAAACGTGTTTTTACAGGTATTTGGTGTTAATTTTTACCTATCAGCATTTAGAACGTTCTCAGAATATAAGGTACATGCTGGGTATAGTACTTTTAGTATCTTCTAAGAATATCCTGTTATAGCACGTATTCAGAATATACTTTTTAGAATATACTTTCAAAGCACGTACTCAGTATATACTTTCTAGAATATACTTTCAAAGTATATACTAGATATGTTCTAAGAACATTCTAGAAAGGACATACCAAATAGAACATGAACAGAACGTTCTTAGTATATTCATAGAACATTGATGTTATGTGGATTAACTGTTGAATTCTATCAACTACTGCAAATTTAATCTAAACTCAAAAATTCAAATGAATTAAGTTGGGTGCAATGTATTGAAAAATAGAAAGATTAGGGCGAAACTGGTAATACACTGTTAGCTCCTCAAACGACAAAATCAAAGGATTTGTTGTATCGAGTAAGTCGGTGGCGTTCTATGTTTTATAACACTGTAATACAATGTCTAGTTTAGTATAGGTACATATAGCACCGAAACTAGTTGAGATCATCCCGACTTAATGATAGGGACTAAAGGCATGGTGGCAATTGCCTTTCTTTTTTGACTTTGTATTTCATTTTTTTTTTCATCCCATCCTCGTATATTAATTGGAATTATTTCGAAACTGAAGGCATGCTCCATCTAGTAGAAATCGCCTGACATATTTACCAACAATAGTAGCGCCCTGAAGGTTACAGAAATATTTAATCAATAAATTTATTCGTCTAACAAAATACACATAGGTGGCTGCTAATTATTTGAAAAATAGAACAAAATGATTTTAGTTTAGAAAAGCAATATTAAATAATAGAAATTGTATTCAAAAATTAATGTAACGCTGCGATACATATTTTTTTAATAATTGTGCAAATAAATTCAAAGATTTTTTAAAATAAATTATTGTAGATTAGTTAAATAATTGAAATTTTAAAGGATTTAAATTTTATTCAGGTTACAAAAAAATGGTATTTTTTAGAATTTGTATTTAAAAATTTTATATTTTCATTTGAAATGTCTATCAATTAAAATATTATAGACGTAATTTAAGAACACTGATATTACAAAAAAAAAATTTAAAACGTATTATATTATCAAAATATATTTATTACTTTTAAATTTACTATATAGAATCTCTATTGTATTGCGATAGATGGTTAAAAATATGTAAATTCAAAATTGTAGGTACACGTATTTACAAAATAAAATATTATGTTTCGTTATGGCGATTGTTAATATTGACAATAAAAATCACCAAATAATATAAACCTATTGTTTTTATTCGATGTTGAATGATGAATATTAAATACCTTACCCAAATCACAAAGGATCCGAACTGGGCATTCTACTCTGTATCTGTAACGAATAGAAGATAGTTTGCCCCACGGCACTTAGACCTCAATAGCCCATTGCAAACCTGCCAAAATTTACTTGCCCCTCTTAGCTCGTCAGCCAGCCTACAGATTTGATGTAGCTGATGACGTCATCGAGATGTGCTTCTCTTATATAGGTCGGTGTTCGCCAATACTCGCCGAACACAAATCTCCTAAAGGCGGGTACAGATCTGAGCACGTATGCGTATGAGGCAAGCCGAGGCCGAACCGAATGCCTCGTGCGAAGCATTTAGTATACAAGAATGGTAGACACACAAGGCGCTGTTCGCCACTGATCCAGTAAATTCGCGAGCACGCAACCGTATACCCGGAACATTCGTAAAATTATAACAAAAATGAAGGATGAGGCTGACGTCGCGTGCATGTTTTATTATTAAAGAAAAAAGAAGAGAAAGGAATCGATGGCCAATTTCCTGCCAAGGATATTCTTTTTGTTTATGGTGTTGTAATGGAACTGGCGTTTTGCTCTTTTAAGATATGACGCTGATTATTTAAATCCAGGAGAAGCAAAACGTTTTCCTATTTCCACTCCATGCAAATGAAATCCTAAAAACTCGCTATAATCTGTACGGTGCTGTATGCTACAAAGTCCCCGTACTGCGCATTGCCTCTTTTTGATGTACCGCCATCAAACGGATCAGGGCGAGGCCGTACGGCGCACACCACGAGGCAATTTGTCGCGCCTCGGAAGCCCGTCCACATCTGCATGCTCATGCGTCCTCGGCTTGCCTCATACGCGTACGTGCTCAGATCTGTACCCGCCTTTATAAATGAGAGCTTCAGGCAATAGTAAAGAATATGCTCGATAGTTGAAAATAGTTAACAATAATTTTCTTATCTTTGCTTTCGCCAAAGTAGTTGTTTTTCGGAGTTAAACGGTGAAATATATTTTGTGGCTTCGAGAATTTCCCATTTTTACTTATTGTTCGACATTAAATGGCATACATTATATTCAAATAATGAAGAATTTTCTACTTTGTGTTATCAGTAGAGAGCAGAATATATGAAAAATGCATATATATGGATTTTTGCAAATTTTAGAATATTTCAGAAAATATTGCATTTTTCGAAAAAATGTATTGCTGTGTATTTTATGGAGGATTTTTTAGCAGAAGATTCAAATTTAACATCTACCTATTTTGATTGGGTACTTACCTACTTCAGATTTTGCTTTAGAACCATCGGGGTAGATATGAATCGTACCTGCCACTTCCAGCTCTTCTATTTGTTCTGTTATAACTTTGTCTGGCTTGTGGAAGATATATCTCGGTGAGATGGAGTTCATGCTCGCATGAAGCAGTGGGAGCGTATCGAGCGGCTCCTGCCAAAAGCGACGTCTCGCCTCACCTGATCCTACTGTTTTTATGGCTCCTGTTATGTTGAAAGATGCTGTCTCTTGATTTTGTTCTAGTTTACGGATAGCTATTAATTTTTGAGTTTTAGGTACCCACACAACTGCACTGTATGTTTCCATAGGTCTTATGATAGCCGTGTAAGTCCATGCAACGTTTCTGAGGGAAAAACCCCAGGTGCGCCCCACGGTTCAGCGGCATTGTTCATAAATAATGTATGCTCTTTTGACTGTTTTTTAAATGCGAGTTCCATGTTAACTTGCTGTCAAAGCTGAGGCCTAGGTACTTCACCTCTGTTGCAATGTTTAATTTTGTGTTTAGGAGTTCTGGAGGTTTTAATTCCATGTTTATCCTTTTCCTTGTGAAAAGAACAATTTCTGTCTTCTTAGGATTGATAGACAGTGAATGGTCCTTGCACCACTGTTCTATAATTTTTAGAGCGACTTGCATTCTTTCGCAGAGTATGTTCTCAAAATTCCGTTTGCAAAATGACCAGGTCATTTGCATATGCTACTGTGTAGTGACTGTCATTATTGAGGCGGCTGATGAGGGTGTCGAGGACCATGTTCCACAGTAGATTTGATAGCACTCCTCCCTGTGGACATCCCCTCCCAACCAAGCCTCTTATATTCACTTCTTTTACACTTATGTTTACTGCTCACTCTGAGATCAAGGTATGTATCCATCCACTAACCATATGTAGAACATTCCTGTTACTTAGTGAGTTTATTATCTTTGGGGAGGTGGTTTTATCAAAAGCACCTTCTATGTCTATGAAAACACCCAAGGCGGACTCCTTATTGTCCGAGGATCTCTCTATCCAGCCAACAACTAGATGAAGGGCTGAATGAGTAGATCTGCCTGGGGTGTATGCATGTTGGTTTGGGTGTAGTGGTGTTGTTGTAATCACTGCATCACTGATGTACCTTTCGCATAGCCTTTCCAATGTTTTCATAGAAAACGATGTCAGACTAATTAGTCGGTATGTTTTTGGGACAGTGTAATCCATCCTTCTAGGTTTGGGTATGAATACTTTTTTTTACCTCTCCATTTTTTGGGGATATACCTCAGAGCTAACGAGGATCTGAATATACCCACTAGGTGCAGTGTAAGTTTTTCCAGTCCCCACTGAAGTAGGGCTGGATAAATACCGTCAGGTCCTGGCGATTTAAAAGAATATAAGACGTTCTTAATATATTCATTATCAAATAAGAAAAGGGTTCTCATTTCATAATCAATAACACCGGCACACAAAAAAAAAACTTGTTTGTACATCAAACACAAAACCTACCTACCGGCATGTATTTTGGCCCGCAGAATCCGAATTTCAAGTCAGTTTGGTCCGTCCACCCTTCAATATCGAGTAAATTGTAAAAATAAGATAATTAGTAATAAAAAAAAATTATGAATCGAAACCAAGCAGAATTCTTATGTATTTCGATCCGCTGAATACAAATCTGAAGTTTATTTAGACTATAAACCGTTTTAAATCATAGAAATTGTACAAAAACCTTGAAAAATGTTAAATAGCAAAAAATTGTCGCTTGATGACGACGCCTGCGGGCCTGCTTTCTCACCCTGACCAGACGCCGATACTGGGTTTCCGGATCCCTGCATCGTAAAGTACTTATCACTTGTACCTGCACTTGTAACTATTATAATAATTGAGAACGTGTATTTTTGTATAATTACCGTAAAAAAAATTCAATTCAATAATTTATATTTAATTTTTCAGGGGAAGAAGGCGATAAAGAGACGAAGCGTGGTGTGCGTGGACGACAAGGAGATGGCGCTACCAGATAAATTTTGCGACAAAAAGACTAAACCTTTTGAATATAAACCTTGTCAAGCTTTACCATTATGCGAAGATGTATAACATAATTTATAACTTTAGTACTTACTCAATTTATATAGAATATATTTTTTAAAGAAAATTTTTATTAATTTTTTTACCAATTTTTTACTTTCCTCTAACGGGTAAGTATAGGAATTATAACTTTTTTGACCTAGAGTTTTCGACATATTTGTACGTTTTGACCGTCTAGCATATAACCTGTTTTGACAATTTTAGAGACGATGTTTGTCATCTGTGTGTGTGTCTGGGTGTCTATTTTAATACACAGAGGATGTTTAAAGGCAATCAAATAAAACTAAATAGTTGCCAAGTGATAAAATTTTATTAAAATTATGTGCAAATTGTAGTGCGAAAGTTATTTTTTAAAATATTAAGTGAAGTATACTGTTCAACTGTTTAACGCAGGACAAAGGTAATGAAAGAATAAGCTCCTTTCAGTATCTAAAAAAAATTGGTTAAATTTAAACAAAAATCTAAAATACTGCAATTATATATTATATGGTCATAGATAATTTTTAATAGACTTGACTAGCTACTTAAAAGATATACCTTATAGAGACTTCCGCAAATTGCGGCCATTTTTGTTTCTCTGTCATGTGTATTAAGTGAGGTAACTAACAAGATACCTTTCAAGTAGCAAACCAATTCTTATGTAAACAAATATACGTACTCCAATAAATATGCTCCAGGTCATAATCGATAATGACCCAATCTGAAGACCCGTCTGCTTGTTACATCTCATTAAGAAAATAACCATAAGTGACTTCAATTTTTTTGATTTATTATACCAATGTGTATCATATAATACGTCACCAAGCTCCCAACTCTATAAAATATTTATTAATAAAATAATAATTAATAGACACGTAATGCGAAGTTTTGTGGACAGTATGGTCCATTCTTGTGGACAGTATGGTGCAGTTTGTGGACAGTATAGTTTAGTCTTTTGGCAGTATAGTTCAATCTTGTGGACAGTATGGTTATAGTCTTTTTTTTATTTATTTTATTTATTTAGTATACAACACCCTAAATCAAGCCAATTATTGGATGAAGATTAACATACAATAATATATTACACTGAGATAGTAATGCAAAAATGGCACAAAGGAACAGTAAAGAAATTTGCAAAATAAACAAAACCAAACAAAAAAAAACAACATTTAAATACACAGTTTTATATTGCATATTATTCGTGAAAGTACATTACAAAAAAAAAACTCCAGTTAAAAAAATGTACTTTCACGCATCATTGAACTATAAAATTGAATTATATACCCATTTAAGACTTCAAATTTTCTTCTTGATACTGGTCAGACTATCAAAGAAAATGTCCAGTGAATTTTGCACCTCGGAGTAATTTTCACTCATTCTAAAGTAGTGAATATTTTAATACTTACAATGGTTTTGAGATTGGAAAATAGAATAATAGAGTGAAATGATTTACTGACTCTGGGCAATAAATTTTGTTAGTGACGTACCCAAAGAGGTACACAAACGACGAGTTGGAAATCATCAAATTTAAATCAATAAAGTAAGATATCTTGGAGTATTCCACAAGGTGGATAAATGTTGCCAGATTTTAATTCTAAGTATAACATATCTTCTATCAATATGAACTTGATATTAAGAATACCATAACTGAGATGCATACCTATTCTAATTTAGGTAGGACAAACATCTCAATTTCAAACTAAAACGCTTTTATACCACGGTATTCTCAATTTTCTTTGAGTCAGGTAGACAGTAAATATAAAAACAAATGATTTAGTTAATTTAAAATTTTCAAAATCACACACTTGACCTACAATGTTAAATTTAAACTTCTATCAAATTTACCATTATAAATTTTCATTGTCTTCATACACATTGAAGTTTTCAACAATTAAGTTGTGAAAGAAAATTTTTTGCTATTTTTAATTTGCAAATATTCAAAAATAAGCTTGCTTCAAGTTTAACAATATAAATTTTCTCATAAAAAATTATTAAAATAAATTAAAATTAATTAAAAAGTTTCCATACACTAAAAAGTGATATATTTTGTAATTGCAGCAATTGTCAAAACGATCTACTTTATACAACCAGTTGAATAATGTAGAACATTATGCAACTGATTACAACTAGTTGATTATGTCACCAATTACGAAATGAAAATAAATGAAAATGCCTCGAGAAAAATCGAAAAATGAAAAATTGAAATATCGAAAAATCGAAAAATCTAAAAATTTAAAAATCGAAATATAGAAAATTCGAAAAATCGCTCGGCTCGTCCCGCAAATATTTACTTGTTACACAAAATTAGGCTTTCGTAACTGGTTATATAAATAGCTATTATGTCATACAAATCAGTATTTAAAAAATCCGGTTTGATTTTATTAACATTGCTATTTTATCATAGTAGATACTTATCGCTGATGAAATTCTAGAAAAAGCAAAGAAAGCAACAGAAAGTCTGTTGCCAAAAAATTTTAGAGACGTCTACCGCCACGAATATGAACAATTTATAACTTGGTTGAAAGAAAACTGTGTAGAGCATATTATTGAAACTGAATTGCTTGGATACTTACCGATATCGCTGAATCATTTTCTGAGAGTTCCTTATGGTCAAAATATTCAATGGTAAAAATTTTTTATGAAAAATCGGATATTAACATCGCTAATTATCATAAGTTAACGAAATATTTAAAGCAGAGGTCAAAGGGGTGCCAACCAAAAAAATATAAAATCCTGTCTAGAGAAGATGTTTAAAATTTATTCATGAAGCACCAAATGAAACGTTTTTGATGAACAAAGTCGTTCTAATATTTGGTGGATGTCGACGACAAGAATCAGTAAATATGCTAGTTACTCACGTAGAAGATAGAAAATCAGTTACCATTGCGAACGTTTCAGAGACAAAAACCGATAAAAAGCACATTTTTACCATTATTGATGAAGATGAAATAAACAGTTAAAGCTAATAAAAGAGTACATGCCTTTACGCTCACGTGGTTGTTCAGAATAAAGGCTTTTTCTAATCTATAGACAAGGTAGATGTACTGTACAATCAGTTGGAAAAAACACGTTTAAAAAAAATCCCTTCCATTATTGCGAAATATCTGGGTTTGTCCCTAATAACACCGATCTGCCAGAAACATCCTATTTAGGTTCCATGTATGTTTTTATGTTTCTGACATAAATGGTACGTCCCTATGATGTTTCTAAAGAAACATTTCTCTAATGATTTCTCAAGAACGTTTTAGAAGCATCGTAATTATGTATAGGTATTCTATTTTCGTTTTAAATATTATTTTGAAATATCAATAAATTATAAAAATACTGCAATCACCAGAAATCTACAATAATACCAAATTCCAATTAGGCATTCCAAACTGAATGCCTACCAGTGGGCTTTGACGGGTTATGATATTGCAAAATTATGGCAACCCACCAGGTCGATTTGACAAGGTCAATAAAATAGATAGTTACATAGATTGATTATCCATATTTTTCAAAATTAACATATGCCTTGAAGTAAAAATGTAAGCAATTATTTTTTTTTAATATCTAAAGGCTAAAAATTGGTTTTAAAACACATTTTTGCTAAACCAATTCAAATTAATAAATATTTGCCAGGCAATATGGCCGCTCGTAAACGACCAGCTTTGAGCAATCTATATAACTATATATGTACCATTGACCCTGTTAATGACAACAGGGTTGCCATATCTAAACTGTCATTACCCACTGGTAGCCATTTGGACAGGTCGTTGGAATGCCTAATATTAAACATTTTGAACAATATTTTTATTTCACAACTACTGCAGGTCAAATTTATCTTTACAAATTCCTTCAAAAAAGAGTGCAAATACGATAAAGATGAATATACCCTTCTTGTGCACCCAGGGCTGGTATATCTAAGGGGGTTGCGACATAGCGTCCAATAGTAGTCACCAGGCCTGCGAATATAAGAAAAAAATATCACGTTTTTTTTTAAATTACGTTTTCATTATAAAATTTCCAGATTTTTTAGGATAAAATATTTCAATTTTATCAAATAATTAATAATCTCACGTGTACCTTACATAGTATACGTCGTGAAAAGTAGATCACTTTCTATTTTGAGCTGTTTTGATTTGGTTTATTTTAAAAGGTAATATGAAGAAATGAAGACAATTTTCTTATAGATGAGGATATTGAGGATGCAGAACAAATTGTGGCTCCATTTTTTAGGGCTCCAGTCCTCTAAGTCTATTTATTTTAGGACTTTCTAAATTGTTGGCAGGTATTATTTACTTCATTTGTATGTTTTTATTTATTTTGAATAATAATTTTGTGTAATATCTTGTGATTTGTTTTCTATACATTTTAGTATGTATTTGTTCGCTACAAAGGATAACTTTGAAATACCCTTACAACAGAGGTACTTTTCTAAAACTGGCCGAAATTTGAAAGCGATTTCAGTTCCTACAGAAAATCTCGAATAAAAAAGAAGCATTTGTCTGCATGCAGAATAAGAGTAACATAGGTTAACAACGCTAGCAAAAAAGATGGACAAACCTTTGCCTAGCTTTGTTAATATTTCAGAGCAATAGTGTTAACAGTAGACCACAACAAGAACAACCGAAGTTTAGTATTCAAGCAAAATATTTTATTATCTCCAGAATTATAAACTTACGTAAACAATAATAATTTAACGATAGTTTAATTTATTTATAGTTTATTTATTTAAAACACACCACTATTTACAATTTATTTATGACGTAATAATTAATTTATATAATACTTAGGCACTAACTCACAATTCTAATTTATTTATTACAATTTAACTTTTCTGTCCAACACTTTATTCGAATCTACTCATCCGTCGATAAGTCGCTCTATTTATACCAAATCCAACTCTGTAGGAGAAGTTTCTAGACGATGTGGAATGTCCTAGAATTCCATCTCTATGACTCAACGGCACGTACCGCTTGTTCTGGTAGTTTCTCGAGAAGCGGAGCGTTTGTATATACATCAACGATGTTTCTACCATGAGTCGAGTGGAAGGCTGAAGGTCGCGCTCTACAGGGACGGCTTAGGCATTCCCATGACAATAAGAAACATGTATGGCTTCGAATAGGAAATTATTTAAATTAGAATATCTAGTGAATATTACATTTAATAATATATTTCTAATCAAAATTTTTGCGCTTCTACTTCAATATTAACCATACAGAAATGCATATGCATTTTATAGTATTAAGTAAGATCATCAAATATACCCACAATTTTAAAACATTGAACTGAAATAAACCAATTTTAAATAACACTTGTTTTTTAAATAAAACATGTTAAATATATAAATTAGTCTCAACCACACATTTTTTATGTTTTTATTTCTAGTGGCGAAGTCTGTATTTAAAAGAGACTACTAATTCACAGTCTTTCCAGTTTATAATTCAAGGAGACCAACTACTACAAAATATCCTATTAACGATACCTAATTTCTCTTTAATAATGGTTTTGCATTTATCAACATTTTACAGCACTGTTTATATAAGACATCTAACTAGCTCTTAATTAAATCACATATTTGCAACATTTAAATCAAATGTTAAAAGAAACTGTCATAAATGTAAAATTCCTTCTTCTGCGGTTTGTCCATGCAATTTTAGGTTGGAAACGTTTTGTCCAACACCTTTTTCAGTTTATCCAAAGCAACACTATGAATGATTTAAATAAATCCTGGATTTAAAGCATTCAGTTTTGAAAGTAATGAGAGGAGTGCAGTCACAATGCAGTTTCAGAGATAATTTTCATATAAACACTTATTTACCCCAGCACAAACGCATGTAACATAAAAGTAAAGTGGAAATAAATTGCATAATTTGGTATATATAAAAAAGCACAAAATGTGTTGTTTTTATTCCATTACGAGGAAAACAGTAGTTCATTCCACTTGGACCATATTTACACTATTGTACAAGTTAAAATTAGATCTGTCTCTATTTTTATAATACTATTACTGCAGGACAAACGATAACCATGGATTTCGCTAAACGAACATTAGAAAAGTGTTGTCAACTTACGCTGACTACTATTTCCCCCTTAGCCTCAGTCACCCCTCATCCATAACCTGGATCTATGTCGTGACCCCCTTAGCTATACCGACTCTGGTGCACCCTTCCTTCTGGCTCACCAGGCGAGTTCGGTTAATCCTCCGCGAGCTAAAAAGACACTATTGACAGAAGATCTCGCCATAGAATCTATTTCTCTCCATTAAAAGTGTAGCACTGAGCTACACTACTCATGAAAATATCGTTCCCTTCATACAAATTGTATGGATGAGATATTTTCGATGAAAAGGAATAGACCTCATATTTTATTTGCTCACGGAGGATTAACCGTATAATGAGATCCAATGACACTATTGGCATATAATAGACAGTCCATTAGTCTTGACAGTTAAAATGCTTTCTCGCTGCGATTATGAAGTTGGGAAGTGTTAAAATAATAAACATAATAAACAATTTCTTTGCTATAAACTTTTAAATAAAATGTTCGTTCCAACAACAATCTTGGAACTATACACAAACCAGGCCACGCGGCCATAAAGTATTACATTAGGTAATTGGTAACTAGGCAATAAAAACACAATAATGAACAAGTATGACATGATAGTATATTATGCTACGATCATGTATTAATAGCCATTATATGAGAGTTGCTTACACTATTTTTTTCTACGACTAAGAAACTATTTCAATTCAACAACATTGCTTCATTTTTTAAATTTTATAATACTTTTTTATACAAACAATAAGAAATAAAATATGAAAGAAAAATAAGTTCTTCGACTTAATTTTTATTCCTACAGAATATACAATATAACTATGATGATGGTAAACGATGGGGATGTAACCCAAACATACTGCGATGGATGTATACTGCAATAGTGAGACCAATCATTACTTACGGGGCTATAGCCTGGAGTAACAGAACTAGTTTAGCTACTATGAGAGCTAATATCTCAAAAGTACAAAGACTAGCCTGTGTTTGCATTACTGGTGCAATGAGAACCTGTCCTACGGCCGCAATGGAAGTGATCTTAAACCTCACCCCTCTACATTTGATGATAGAGAATGTGGCAAAAAGGACACGATATAGAATGATCAGGAATGGAGTAATCATACGAAAGTCTACTTGCTTCAGGACTAAAGATACCTGGGACATGCCCCAGTATGAAATGCAAAAGGGGTACAGTTTTGTGAAAAACTTTAAAACCACAGAGCTGGGCTGCAAGAAAGAATGGAGCCAAGAATCCATCGCGCTTGCAACCGAAAAACGTGCTATTCAGTGGTATACGGACGGTTCCAAAACAATAGAAGGCACTGGAATAGGAGTGTATGGGCCGAGAACCAAGCACTCCGAAAGCTTGGGAAAATACCCAAGCATCTTCCAGGCAGAAATTCACGCCATCGGGAAGTGTATCCAGTTTAACATCGAGAGAAACTATCATAGACAATAGATTATCATCATTTCAAGCAGCCATCAAAGCGCTGAGCTCTTACGTAATCAGAGGGAGATTTACCTAACTTGAAGCCACTTCAAATCCTACACTTCCTTGAGAAAATAGGATTGGAAGGGTCACTATAGGCATTGAGATATTTCCTTAGTGCATTGGCGACAGGAGGGGGTACAATAGATCTTTTAGGTCGCAGTGTATTAACACTCCATTCTCAACATAACATAACTATGATGATACATTTTTCGCCTTTTTCAGCAATTTCGGGTGGTGTGCATGAAAACTGTTCGTCGCTCGACATTTTTTTAAAGATAAGTGAGAGGTACCTATCTACCTTTTTGACTAACACAAAAGATTGAAACTGTCATAAAACACAAATTTCTTAGAAACTGTTAAACATTTTACAGAAAATATTGAGTCGGCCTACTTGGTTATTTAAAAATCTAGATTTCCGTTGGTCAATTTTTCAGTTTCATAATGAAAACCAGTGTTATAATGAGTATCATTATGAAACTGAAAATTAGTATTTAATTAACAACATATAGTATAGGAGTAGAAAAAATTTGTATGCACCGCGGGCATAAACAGATGTGTATATCCTCGAGTGACAAACTGTCGGGCGAATACTTACTTTTGACATAATTTCAGTGGCGTACCAATAATATATGGCCAATCTTATAAGCATTATAACTGCATAAACTTCACAACCAATTCTTGCAACTAAAAAGGGTTCATACTAAAACATAAAAGTTTGTAATAATAATAATAATATTAATAATAATTGATTGAAGATTATTTTATTCACATTTCTACAATATCAATTATTTTTTTTGCTGACCTGGCAACCTGAAAATATACAAAATAATTTATAGTTACATAAATAACAAGGATTTGCAATTTTTTAGTTTCCTTATCCCACGTATTTTTTTTTTTTTGTTAATTCATCTAGCTGTAAAGTCAAAATACGAAAGTTTTAGATAATTATATCTTCTAAGTTAAAATAGGATTATTATTTTTTACAAATTAAACAATATATAGTATCGGCTATTGAAAACCTTCCAATACGGTTTGTTAGTGTCGAAGGAAAAATACAGAGACTTTGCATTAATTCGAAAAGGAAACGAATATTATCAACGTTGCCAACGGCCCGGTCGCGTATGGATTGTGAGTATACCTGTCATTGTGTACCTATTCGCTATTTACGTCACACAGCGCAGTGCCCAAACCCACATACTTTGGTTACTATACGAGGCAAGAGAGAGGTCCGACACGGCCAACATAGGGCGCGGCCATTTTGAACCCTGTGACACAGTTTACAGCTAAAGAATCAGATCGCTCACTCTGCGTCAGCACTTTGGATCTCAATGTTTCAGTTTATACACTGTGCAACTCGGATAATACAATATATGACAACCGCCTATAATAAAACAGCAGTCTTCTGCGTATCCTGAATTTGTATCCCTGGAGTGGATGTTATTTTGGAACTTTCAACTGGTCCGAGTGAGCTAACTGATTCTTTAGCAATAAACTGTGACTTCAAAAATAATATTCACTGACACTGACAGCAGCAAGCAAAATATCAGGTGCGTTTTAATCATCCGCTTCTGCTTCCGGAATTGTCGGTTTAGTCGTTTTAACCTGTCAGATTAAAACAAGAAAACCGACAATTCTGAAGCAGAAGCGGATGATTAAAACGCACCTAATAAAAATATTGCGAGATGTAGGCAACACGTAATAAGGGTTCAAAATGGCGGAGTTTTCTATCTCCTTTTAAAAGGCACTCAGAAAGCTGCGCAGTGCGACCATTCTCCGTATAGTAAAAGAAAATCAAAGTATGTGGCCCCCAAGTGCTCTGACAAAAGATTACTGAATTTTTATTTGCTGCGCGCACGTGTTTTCTTATTTCAGTTGCTCTTTGTTGTTGCTTAGCAGCGTAAACTTAATAAGATGCGTTTATACCTTAGATAAAAGAAACCAGAGATATAACATAACCTGCGCAAATGTTGCCAATTTCTAAAGAAAGGTTAACGGAGTGGGGGATCTGGGCGGAGACTCGAACTCTGTTTCAGGGAAGGACTTTGTTTATTAGCATCATAATGAACTAATAGATTTATTTAACAGATGTTTAATGGAATTTTGTATTATGAAATAAAATTAACGTGATTTTTTAATATCAAACAAATGCCGCGACATTTTATGTAAAGAAAAGACCTATTATAGAATATTTCGTTAGCGTTTATTTACTATGGACTTTTCTGCAAGAGGCTACAGTAAAATGTTGAAATAGAATATTGTTAATAGAGCAAGAAGTGGTACTTACTGTCTACGAGTATTATAAAAAAGCATGTGCGCAGGCGAATACTGCAAATCAAACAATATGAGTTGAACATTATATTTTTTATACGGCTATTACATAATATTAAAAATTAGTCAAAATGAGAAAACGCTGTTTTGTTTTGTATTGTAACCTCAGAAAAAAGGTATATTAAAGCTTCTTTCTTTAGGAATATTAATTAATATATAGGATGAGCCACATAAAACTTTATAAATGCATATGTCTGAAAATTTTAAAATTTAAACCTAGTTTTAATTTGGTCGCTAGGAGTGGGTGATTATCGAAATAAATTATCGATCATTGAAAATAATCGATAATTTTCGATCAATCGATTATTTTCAAACAATCTATTTTTTTGTCGTATTTCCTTTAAAATCGACTACTTGATTATCTTAATTTAAAAGCCAATTAACCGATAAATTAAAAAATAATGAAAGAATTATCGTTTATTTTAAGTAATCGATTATTATTTTTAAATAATCTATTTTTTCGTCCATTAAAACAGATTATTCGATAATCTTTGAAAAATCGAAAATAATCGATTGACCAAAAAAATCGATTAATTAAAAAGTCGATTAAATGGTTTTTCAAAAAAAAAAAAAACGAAATATCGATTATTATCAAATAATCTATTTTAATTGTATTTGATTTAAAATCGATAATTTGATTATCTTTGAAATCCTGAAAATAATCGATTATTCCAAAATAATCACTTAATCGAAAATAATCGATTAATCGAAAATAATCGATTAATCGAAAATAAACAATTAATTAAGAATCCGATTCTACGATAAATCGATTTTCCAAAAAAAAATACCTGAATTATCGATTAGTTTCCTTTAAAATTGATTATTCAATTATCTTTGAAATAACGAAAATAATCGATAAATCGAAAATAATCGATTAATCGAAAAATCGAAAATAATCGATTAATCGAAAAAATCGATTAAGTACAAAAATCGATTTCTCCAAAAAATCGATTGTTTTTAATCAATCGATTATTTTGAATAAATCTTTATTTTTGTATTTCCTTTAAAATCGATTAATACATTATCTAAAAAAAACGAAAATAATTTATTGAAAATAATTTATTGAAAATAATTTATTGAAAATAATTTATTGAAAATAATTTATTGAAAATAACGGATAAATCGATTTTTATAAAAAAATATATCGGAATAATCGATAAATCGATTATTTCTGTAACCCATATCAGTCGCTTGCTTTTATCCGAGCATTTAGCTCCAAAATTTAGAGTCAGATTTTTTGATCCCGTTATCTTTGAAACCGCATTCGATTGTATAATAAAAAATTATTATTGATAGAATTTGGATTTTTTTAGTAAACGAAATTTTTTTTCGAGTTGTTTAGGGGTTTATAATGTAACATTTTATTAACAATGCGACTAACTGCCGTAACTTTAGTATTTTTTTGCTTATACTAGATCATATTATGCGTTTTACTTTGTTTTAAAACTTAAGATTCAAATGTCACTTCCGATTTGACCGTAAATAAGATGAACCTTGAAATTTTAAATAGATCATTCTGTATTCCATCTAATATTCTTATAAAAATACCGCTAAAAATTTCGCTAGCAACTATGCTTCTTTACCTCATATTTTTCTACCAAAAAGGGCTAAAAACCACCTTCAGTAAATATTCTTAAAAAATTTCTTTTTAAAAAAAAAATTGGTTAGCAACAATGCCTATTTACTTATTATTTAAATTTTACCCCTTTGTAAATTTATGTAAGCAATATGAAATCTGTTTTTTGAAATATCTATTTGATGCTTAATATTTATTGAAACCCCTTAATGCGGATCTGAAGTATTCAGCCCAAAGGATCATGGCGCTTTATGTCAAAATCGGTCAAAACGTTAATAAATATTTACCGCTGAAAACGAATATATTTTTTTATCTTTCATAACATTGGTACTTGTATTATAAGTATATACAATTTTTCAAGATATATTCTGGCATTTTGAACTTGAATAACTAGAACACTTTAAATTGCTAAAACACCAACAAATAAATCAAAAAACAGCTGTCGATGGTGATTGAACTCAGGCGGAGGTGAGCGTTGAATGGAAATATCGGAGCAATTCGGGTGACATCGGGCAAACAATGACTTTCAGTTGGTGGGTTACTTGGGATTAAAATAGACAACATGCGCAGTGTGCAATGTTACATCTTTGGTTTCGTTTATCTAAGATTTATACGAATACAAGAAGTCACTTTGAAACAATTAAGATTACGTTTTACATTATTTTGTCTACAAATACTAGAACAATTTACTTTCGTACTTTATAAATAGATGAAAATTGGTTTTTAGTGTATTTAGAGTTTTTAAAAATAATTCAAAACAAGTGCAAAACCGTGAAACAGAATCTTTGTTAAAAAAATATATTATTATATGAATTTCAATTATAACTAGAGGCACAGAAAATATTTATTGGAAAACTCATAAATTTTTTTAATCAATATCATTTTCTTTACAACTGGACTCTGATTTAGACTCATCACTACTTGCCGTTGTACCAAAATTAATAATAATTGGTTCTAGATCAGAAACATCTAAGTAATTGCTTGTATTTTTTCCAATCGAAAACATAACATAATTGCCCCACTGCCCACTTAACATGAAACATGACCAGTCTTTTTTGTAACGTTTCTCATAGAGACATTTCTGGATGTATTTTTAAAATGATACTAAAATGTTCCATAGATGTTTAAATTTTAATATCATATTAATTAACACCCCTCGCATATATCTACAAATGAAGTTTTGTGTGTGTACACAGTGTTAGAATACTTGAATTAGCAGTTACATAAATATCTTTTGTACTACTTTTTAGTTACTTCCAGTGACAAACATTTATTAGGATGTTAATTTATATAACTTACAATAATATCGCATACAGGTCAGCACAGTAATGTGTATAAGTTACAAATCTTTAAGAGTATTTATTTCTTTTGTGTTTACATCGCAGATCTGTCAGACCTAACAGTCCATCTCGCGTTAATAGATGGAGACATCTATAATTGCTTGCTACTTACGTAACCGGTGTTAATGTATTATGGAGCAATCTGTTGCCCAACATTCAGAATTTTCTTCGAATTTCTTAATTTTACCTTTAATATTAATTTAGACCAGTATATTATCATTTTTCTCAAAAATTTTCTGGAATTTGAAGTTTAGTTTGTCCTGTAACTTCAAGTTCAAGTTCTTATTATGTTATATAATATTCACAACTTATGTAAGCTGTGTTATATAGATGAAATATTGGATTGAATTTAAATTAGATAATAAAAAATACACTGTTGGAGTTTTGTACCGACCTCCGAACTCTGAACATACCATTTTTCTGGATAGGTTTGAAAATACTTTAGCCGCTGTTAATTTAGATTATGATCGTATAATTTGCCTGGGAGATTTTAATATTAATTTGTTAAATTTACAGTCAAATATTTCCCGTGACCTCCTTGCAATTACTGAATCTTTCTGTCTTTTCCAAAATATATCAGAAGCAACTCACCTAAGTGGTAATAGCATGTCACTAATTGATCACATCTACTCGAATTTTGAAGTCAGACAGGCAACCGCTTTTGATACCCAGTTAGTTAGGCATTTCTTAACATATTGTGAGTTTGGAACACTAGAAAATACCATTTCCTCAAAAACCTTTAGTTACAGAGATTTTCAAAGAATAAATTTATTTGAATTTCAAAATGAAATTGAGTTAATAAACTGGGATCTTATTTATGAAATAGAAAATATAGACAAAAAAATTGAGTACTTAAATAACAATATTTTTAACTTAATTAATAAACATGCGCCCATTAAAACGTGTACATTTAAAACTAGTAGAAGAAAACAACCCTGGATTACGGACAATGTTAAACTTATGCAAAGTCTTAGAGATAAAGCTCTACGAAAGTATAAAAAGTCAAAGCGAGTTGCTCATTGGGATTATTATAAACAGTTACGGAATTTAACTTCGGCTACAATTAAGCGAGAAAAAAAAGCTTTTCTTGAGTTTAAGTTAACAAATTGCACTCCTAAAGAGAAATGGCAAGAATTGAAAAAATTAAAAATCATTAAAGATGCCAATTGGGAGTTACCGATAACCCTAAAAAATTAAAATGCATACAATAACTTCTTAATAAATGAAACTAAAGATGATCGGGAACCTTAGTAAATTTTTACAATAATAATTTTAATATAAAAGTAAACACTGAATTTAAATTTAATCATACAGCTGATATGGAGGTACTAAATATAATTAAAAATATAAAAACCAAAGCTTACGGTAATGATAATTTAAACATACAAATCATTATTATTTTTTGTCCATTTATTATACCTTATTTAGTACATATTCTCAATAAATGTATAAATATTAGTTATTTTCCCAAGATTTGGAAACGAGCTTACGTACTACCTCTACCAAAAATTTCAAATCCCACAGAATTTAGTCAATTAAGGAGCATCAGTATTCTTCCAACATTTTCAAAAATATTGGAAAAGATACTGGAAAAGCAAATCAGGGAATTCGCAGCTATGACAAAATTATTATCCCTAAATCAGTCCGGATTTAGAAGCGGTTACAGCTGTACTTCAGCCCTGTCTGCTGTTACTGATGACATTATTCATGATCTTGATAAAAATAAAATGTGCATTCTCATTTTAATTGACTATTCTCGTGCGTTTGATACTCTTAATCATGCAATTATTTGGCAATTTTGCGATATTCAAAATTTAGTAAAGCAGCTGTAAATCTAATTGAGTCCTTTCTCTCTGATCGCGAACAAAAAGTTAAAATTGAAAATAAAACTTCGAACAGTTTGAAAGTACATCAAGGTGTTCCTCAGGGTAGTATTTTAGGGCCTCTGTTGTATACGTTATATACTTCAAATTTTCACACACATTTAGACCATTGTAATTACCATTTATACGCAGATGATACTCAGATTTACTATTCTTTTAATATATCTGATACACATCTTGCTAATACAAATATTAATGATGACTTATTAAAACTAGTTTCGTTATCGGAAAAACATCTATTAAAAATTAATGCCAATAAGTCCCATGCTATTATTTTCGGAAACGAGAGCAATAAATCATTAGCTTTGAGACACCTGCAAGTTTTTATAGGATCAGAAAAGTTGGCTTTTAGTAGTCATTGTAAAAATCTAGGTATTTATGTTGACTCAAAGCTACATTTTGATAAACACGTGAGTGAAAAAATTAAGAAAGCTTATTACTCTTTAAAATTAATCTATCCGCACTTTAATCACTGCGACACCGTATACGGACCTTTCCTTAGGAAAATAGATTCGTACCGCATTCAAAAAGTGCAAAATTCGTGTTTGCGCATGATTTATGGTATACGCAAAAGGAATCGCATATCACACAAACTTAAAGAAATAGGATGGTTAAGTATGTACAATCGTCGTAAACTTCATACCTACTGCTATTTCTATAAGATTCTTAAAAGTAAACATCCCCCCTATTTATTTAGAAAAATCAAATTTAGAACAGATGTGCACAACCTGAATCTAAGAGTAAAAAATCCTATTACCATACCAGCACACAATAAGGAACTATATAAATCATCTTTTTCTTATCAGATTGCATCTGTTGGTCACTTCATGGATATACCAAGTTTCTCTCTTTCGTTAAGAGCCTTTAAAAAAAAGCAAACGAACAAGTTGTTTCTGCAACAATAGTCTCCAGCTATATATTATATTTGTACACACACTAGAGAAAAAAATAGATGATTTTTACATCATAATTAAAATATTTTAATTGTATTATTCTTTCGTGGTTAAGTTTTTTTTGTATTAGGTTTGGAAATGAAAAATGTTAGTTAAGGTCTGTAACTTCATACATATAATTATTTAATTGTTGTATTATTATTATTTGTATTACTTTTTATTTTAGGATGATGAGGAAGAATTGGTCTCTAGACCTATCATCACTCCTTTTGTTTACTAGTGGTTTTCTAGATATAAGTAAACGAATGATTATATATTTTTTTATGGTAAACAATAAACGATTTATTATTATTATATATTATATATAAAATATTTATATGACATAGTCCATATAAAATTTAAAATACAATAAGTATACATAAAAATGAAAAGGTAGAAACTGTATCGTATTTGGAAAGTTACATTTGGTTCATTAATATGATGATTTTATCTAAACCCGTGAGATAAGAACTTCTTATCTCACTCATTTTGCGTGAGATGAAATGTCAAAATCTATTTAAATTTAATAACAAATTACACACAATCTAAAGTAACAAGTAAATATATTTACAGCTTACTTATTTATTATTATTTTGACTTAGATTTTTTCAGTAACAGACCGGGAATAGCTTTTAAAGCTTGTTCTTCAATATCAGATGGCAAACTTTCCGAATCATTCATTTTATTACTGGAAAATGCAAAAATAGGTTAAAAATTATTTATTTCTGACTTATTGTTTATGACAATATTATCGTTGCTAAGAAAACAAAACGTTTTTATTTTAGTGTTAGAACCGCCATTCAACATTTCGATGTGTCACCAATCGACATGTAGGCAGCGATGGAGAACAATAACCCTAAATTACAAAAATTAGCGTTTATTTTTACATTTAGAGGCATAGATAAAAATGTGTACATTATACGTGTGATAACGCTTTATCAACGTACTTCTGCGATTGCAAATTTCGCATGCGTACGTTAATAAAGCTCTTATCCCACTTATATCGTAAATAACTATTATTCTTTGGGCTTTGTAATAACATCTTTAAGAAGTAAAAAGGCTTTCATGGATATAACAGGAATGTCACATCTGGTTTGTTAAAAAGACATCATTTTTGTGAAGTAAGTTCCAGTAAGGTTGAAGAACGTAACAAGGTATAGCGCAATAATATCCCTGGGACGTCTGCATTGTTTCATCACAAAAGTTAATGTTAGGTCTAGACGGTGTCCGGTGCATAGATGAAAATAAGAGAAAAAACAAATATTACAATATAGCACTCTGCTGTACCTATAGATTTCATTAATTAAACGTTTTTATACATAGTGGGTTGCATTATTCAAAGCTTCTGACCAAGTCTGAAATACGTCTTCCAGTGACGACTTTGTTGTTAACGTCATAAAATCGTTTGCCCTCTGACCACACCATCTCTATCGCATTGTATGGCAATGATATGGAGGAGTTCTTAATATTTTATGTCCATATTCCTTAACATATCTATCTAGGTGGAATTATTTTTATGTTAGATTTTCACGTACAACTTCCCAAATCTGATACTTCATACCATTGATTGGATAATTATTGTTCTTTTCCTGCAACCATTTTGCCATTTTATCTTTTGTCCAACTATAATATGGAATTGGTTCCATGTACCGTAAATGATAACCGGCAATATCGATTATAATCAAAGAAGTATGTATGTATATACAGCTGACAGTCCAATGAACGTCTACTTTAGATCCATTTGAGGGCCAGGATGTCCATATCCGTATTCGGACATCCAGTATATGTCCATTTACGTTCATTAATTTGACAGCTGCATATCGATACCCAAAGGACGTCTGTTTCTGGACTTAATTTTAAGTTTAGAAGTTTAGTAGTATTTTGACGTCCAGTGGACGTCCATCTTAGGTCATTTATTTATTTAGCTTCTTACCAGATAATACCCATCTATATACACTTTCTTTTTTTTAACATAATTGGTCATTAAACATTGACAAAGTAAATCTATTGCATTTCGTTCTATCAGCGGAAGTTTAAAATCTTATTTTATTATAACCGTATCTAGTAAGAAGTTTTCAACTGGGTTCTTGGTGTATAGCGGGTTGTGTAAATAATAAATACATTATTAATATTATAAAATAGTCTATGGTGAAATGCGGTTGTGTAAAGAAAGTGGGGATGTGGTCTCAATGGAATATAATCCAGGAATGGACGTTTTTTGAACGTCCAGTATTCTACGTCCAAATATAATCCATAATTGAACGTCGTCTGAATGGCCCAAAATGTTCCATTTGTATACTTCACTGGATGTCCATTGGATTTCGAAAATCCAGAAAAAACTCATTTTTGGACATCCAAAATTGTATATCGAATGGACGTCTAATGGACTTATTTGAGAGGTCTGGGTAGGTATAAATTCCGTCTTAAACCATTTTTCAAAATTTTCTGTGTTCATATTATTATAGTAATTTTTGTTTGACTTTTAAATATTAGGTCTGCATTTTCTATAAACCCTTCCTCATTGATACCATGGACAATATTTATTTTAATGTTTTTTTTTTACTTGTTATAGCCATCTTTCCATATTGACAACTTTTTCTCTCACTTCCCTTGCGATATACCCACGTCTCATCCATAAATACAGGCTTAAAGTTACCCAGCTTTATATCCTTGTTAATTTTTTTTTAAAACGGCATTTTTTAATCGAATGGATGTTCTTTTCAATAAAAACTGTCTGTTGTTACTTCTTTTAAAGCGAAAGCCAATTTTTTTAAATCCATGTATTAATTGACCGTGCAGAATATTTCACATCAAGCATTTCTTCGGAAAATCGTTTATATAACTTACTTAATATTAAAGAATTGACTTTTGTTTTACTTCGGCTTACTTTTTTAGATATTATTTTTACTTACTCTGTATCAGAATTTGTTGGTTTACTAAATCTATAGATAGTTCTCGCGAAATATTTAATGCCTCTTCAGCCATTTGATTGTACCTCTTTCCAAGAGCCTCGCAAGTAGATTACTGTCTCTTATAAAAGGAAACTACGTTTAAGATTAAAGTTTTTGATCGATCACTAAATCTTTCCACCATTTTTTGAATACTTATAAAAACTTTTGAGATATCACAATATACAAATTTTTAGCAAACTGACCAATTCAATCCCTACTACTCACATATGGCTACCCTCACTCCAAAAAAAAAAAAAATTCAAAATTATTTTTGATAACTTGCACCTGACATAATATCATGATGTAATTCTTCTACGATGTGCCAAAATCTAGAAACTTTTTGTTTCATTCATTTTACATTAAACAATAAAGAAAGCGAATGGAGTTTCCGAGACTTTATACTCACATAGACGGTCAACAGTAACTACAGTCACAGATTCCTACAGTCACGATATACATAACGGGCATCGATAGTTATCCCCACGAAGCCAGGCGGTCGTTTACTGGCAACTTTGTTTAGTTTTTTGCTGGCACTGATGCTAAACTCTCTGTAGTATTCGCTTGGACGCTAGCAGACGGTATTGGAAGGTTTTCAATGGCCGATACTGTATATTAAACCAATTTTCAACGATATGTAAATTACAATACTAATTACTATTTCATTATAACCAACAGTGTTTTTAAATTATTGAATACGTACCAATAAATATATTGCAATCACAGCTAACTGAAAAGAACTTTGAAGAAAATCAAAAAGCATCACATTTCTCATAGCATCATTATAATTGTTAATGTACCTAAAAAGTAAATGAAAATGTACAATTTTGTTGTTTATTGACTTCAGACTAGTCATAATTTTATGACGATTATTTTTATAATTTTAGTAATTTTAACTAAAAATACAGGTGTATTAGTTAAATTAGAGAAATTTAGTTTTTAAATCTTTTAATTACGTCAAATAATGGATAATAAAAAGTATACGGACTTCGCTGACTTAATGAGAAATTTTGCTTGTAGCAACGCCAGAAACAAGGTAAAATGAATCAAGTACTACTACGTTCTTTACTCTCCGTTATTTCACTAAAAGTAGCTGCGAAAATCATCAAATTCTGAACCGCTTTTAGAATCCGAATAAGATTCCTATAATGAAATAATAAAGAGAAGGAAGACTGTCTATATATCCCTATACTATGTTTGGTCCAGTATCTTGAAATAAGTTGCTCACAATGTCAACAGTAATTTGACCACTTGACTGCCCAGGACTCGTATTCTGTAACTGTGGTAGCAGGCGTGTGAATACTTTCTCACAATTGGGCCTTACTGCGCCTGTCACTAGCCTAAACTTATAAGGCATCATATGAACGGTGAGAGCAGTGTTGTACGATAATAACGATCCAAAACGGATAAAGGACCATGCACATTTTCTGAAACTTTGGTATGTTTAGTGATGCCGCGAGACAAGACGAGACGAGAGAGTGGCCTTTACTCTCGTCTTGTCTCTTGTCGTCTCGTTTCTCTCGTGATAAAACAATATCAAATTTAAATTTGAAAAATACGAAACATGAAAGAACGGTAAAATTTGTAAGACAAAAACAAAGAATTTTTCAAGTAATTTGCGCATTAGTACCCAAATTTGGCAATAAGAAACACTTATGTCTCTGTCTATCCGTCTGTCACAGTCGTTTTACAATTGAAATTTTAAGTAATAAGTGGCCCAGATTAGGCGTTAACTAAAAACGAAAATACTTTGTCTTTAAGTCAGTTGGGGAGGGGGGGGAAGAGGTTAAATTGGAAGTTACAATTTTTCTAATGCAATCCTGCGATATCAAATGAAAGCATTTTGTAGTATGTTTTCAAAATGCAAGAAGATAGAGACATAAAACAAAAACGATGTGAAATTAGAGAAACAATATGATATTTTTATTATAATGAGATGCACTTTACTTGAGACGTAAAATAGAGGGCCTTACTATCTTTAAATTTTCTAATGAAAAGTAAAGTCATGTAATACCTCATTTGGAAGATATTTTGATTATATTTACGTCCAAGCACAGTTTTAATTTTTTTTTGTTTTCAAAAAATTACATTTTTGATAATCCTCGTGTGCCGCAATAATCCTAGAAATGTTAGATAATGTTAGAAGAGAATTTTTTAATAAGATTTTTTTGCGATTTTGTGATTTTGTACATGCACCTGTTTATTTTAATTATTTATGTCTATTGACAATGTTATATTTTGTGATAGAAATTTTTAGTCAGATTTAGTCAAATAGTACTTACTTATTTGCACGCTTATTTTTGACTATGTAATATTAATTTTCTTATTTGTTGTTGTTTATGGAAGTTTTTTTTAATGTTAGTTTGTGATTTTTTACTTTTATTTATTTTGGTTTTAATATCTTAAAATTTTTCGTTTTGTTATTTAACAAATTTAAAATGTTTTATATAAAAATTACCCTTTAATTTTTTATTTTTTGCCTACACAGTATTTATATTATGTTTTAAACGCATAATTTTACAGTATTTTTAGATTATTTGAAACGGTCGCAAAGTACTTGAAATTTTCATGATTTTGGACTATCTACTATTTTAACACTACTTTTTAATATATAAATTCTAAATATTTTTGTCTTAAATTATGGAAATAATCAAGTTGGTCAAAGAGAGTAGGCTGGGGGGCCAATTACTCGTGGTGCCGATGGGGCCAAATTTAGCCAGTCCGACCCTGGTGTTATGTATTGTGATGGGATTTATTTTATGAAATAAACATTTTAGTTCACTTGGTTTATATTTGCCAATAAAACGTATTTATAAAATATAATATATTTGACATGTGTGAGAAATTGTGAAAATGATTAAATTTACAATAAAAACTGAAAAACGGTAGGTAAAGTTTCATATATTTTTTACACAAAAATCAATGTCAAGCTTTCTACCTGATATATATTTAAAAATAATCTCAAAATATGAAGAAAAGTCAGCTGACTATAACTAATAATGTTTATAAATTGTTTTCAACGTCTTAAAAACAAAACAAATATTACAATAACTAAAATATTCATTAATAGTTGTAGTGCTTGCAAACAGTATGATATTGATAATAATAAATACACTTAATACAAACCCAAATAAAAAAAACAGCGATATTGGAGCTTGTACAAAGTTTTGAACCGAACATACAAACAATAAAATTATTGGAAAAAGTGAATACATTTTTTAAATTAAGACGAGCCGCAACTACCCGCATAGATAATCCAGTATAGGTCTCACATTTAGTGGCTAATTTATATACAGAAAGTGAAGCAAAGTCTTTTCCAAGACTATTAAATACATTAAGGGCCAGTCTTTTCACCAATTGAAATTAACTACTTGCTCATTAAACTATAAGGCTATTGTTTGTTAATCTGTCAAGTAAACCTACATGTAACTTTACTCAGAGATGAAAAGATTGACCCTAAGTACGATATTTTTTCTTCTAAAGATAATGCTTTATGTCCACTAGATCGTTTACGCGTACTTGTGCTTGCAGTATTTTCTAATGCACTGGCTATTCTTATGTAACTGTAAAATTATAATATATACTAATACAAAATTCCGAATCAATTAAAATACATACAATACGGCTTTGAATAAATGAAGTCTGACCATAGCCCTCAGAAAGTCTTGATACCGCTTGGCGTATGTGTTCAATACAAAAAAATGACCCCATTCAAGCTGGCCGCCATGATGGGTAAATTTATGTTTTGGCTACACTGATTTTTAGTTTGTGTGTTCTGTAATACGTAAACACCGATAATCTGCACTTTGTTATTAGGCATTTAAGTGTAATCCATTATTCATGATTTTACGTAAAGTAGATAGAAACACCGTATGTCGCCACCCTTAGATATACCAAACCTGCCCACTGTTAATAATGAATTACCAGTGGGCAGGTTTGGTATATCTAAGGGTGGCGACATATGTTGTATTCTATCTACTTTACGTAAAATCATGAATAATGGATTACATTTAAATATTTTATGTCAAACACAATAAAAATAATATTTAAAAAACCCACCTATACATTTCTTCATCAATTGGCAGGCTTGGCGAGTACTACTTCGAATAAAAATAGCGTCCAAGTTGCAAGACTATATCGCTACCCCCTTAAATATACAAGAATTTCCCACTGGCACCTATTGTTTGACAGGTCGTTGGAATGCCTAATTAGTTATGTGAGTGAGACGCACAATTTCCAATTTCAAATTAGGAACAACTTTGACAAACCTATTTGATTTTCCTAGATCTGTACAGACAGGACAGGTTTTATACATTTTCTCGTTCTTGATATGTTATTTTCACATGTTTATATATTATTAAGTAATAAGTGTTCTGTGTACATATTGCTATGAGAATTATAGAGAAACTCAATGAGATTTATGTATTATTCAATTCAAAAGTAAACCATCTGTTTCTGTTGAGCAATATGGAGACAATACCTACATTCAATGTCAAATATACTATTTAAAAGGATTTATAATTAGGAAAAGATATACTTACAACGGTAATAAGGTATTTTTAAAAAACTGATAGATTACTCTAATCCTATAGTTTATTTAAAAATAAATGATAGCAAAATTATATAAAAATATAGACTTTTGACGATTGAAAAAAAAAATTCTACGCCACTGGATAAAGTACGCTCTAAAGTCGACCGTTTTTCAACACCCTGTATCTCGAAAATGGTGCATTTTAGAGGGTAAGTTAATAGAAACGTTTTTTCATATTTTTGGACGAGCTATCACGTTCTGAAGTCCTGCGCATATATTATGAAACACCCTGTATAACATGTGCTTCACATTATTCGCAAATCTCGAACAGAGGCATGCTACATAGAAAATTTCCTAACAAAAATAAACTACTATCAAAAATTCCTAATAACAAACTTTTAAAATTGTTCCTAATAACAGCCCAAAAAAGAAGAAGAAAATATAGAACTTAAAAAAGAATCTAGTCTAAAACTGCAACGATTACAACAGCCACACCCTATCACAATAAATTAGCTGTTAGTTAATCTAACACCAACCTTTTAGCTCATAGAATTTTTTTGTAATTATTCTGATTGATAAACAAAGAAATAAAAAAAGTTACGTCATATGCCTAGAAAATAATCTAAAGCAAGATAAAAGTATGTAATCATGAAGTGTTTTAATAAAGTAATACTGAAATAACTCTATAAGGTTTTTTGTGAGATTTTATTTTAACTAAAACCTAAAAATCTACAAAAAATAAAAATTATATTTATAAGTGATAAGCTGGCATCTCTACTATATACTCGTATATAAATCAAAAAGTGCTTTTTAATTAGATTATGTCTTATCAGTCATTCATCAAGTCAGAGTTAGTAGAATTATTCCTACATTTAAGTAGGCGTAGAACGGGATTTGGATAGTTAAAAAGAGCTTTGATTAGATTTAAACGGACACAGCTTAATGGGAGGTAGAGTACACTTAGCTGAGTTCAAAACACCCCCATACTTATAGCCTTTAATCTTACTCGTTTCTGAGTTATAGTGTGTTTTATGCTTTTTTAATAAAGTATGTAACAACATTAGAAATAAACCGGAAATAATTGACAAATCAGTGAAAAACCTGTTAAAACGTTCGCAGAGGTGTATTGACGTTCACAGTGACCATTTTGAAAATCTACTTTGTTTTTAATTATTTGTTTCTGTCAGTTTGTTCTGTTACTTTATCAAATAAAGTGAGCCCGGTCCTGTGTAGATAATCAACTTCTTATTGGAAAATGCAGTAGTTAAAAATAAATGAAGATGGCACCTAATTTGTGTAGAGTTTTAAAAATACAGAGTAAACTATTTGATTTCAATTTTGTAAATACTAATTTATATTTATAATATTGTAGTCGCCATTATAAAAATTTACTGTAAGAAAATCAAGATGGTGGCATTAGATGTTATTACTATTTAAATATGCACTAACATTTATTAAAATTAAAAAAGAGAGGCCGGTCCTGGAGTTTTTTAAAATTAAATTATGACTTTCATTAACCTAAGAGAGTGTAACTTTTGTACAAAATTTTATCAAAATATCTCGAAAGGATCGCGAGTTGTTGGTGCGCCATGCGCCAGGAACTGATTCCGTTTTCTGTGACGAGTTGAGATTTTTAATTTACGTAATTGATGCAACATGTCACATCATTTGTAGGATTGTAGGTCGAATTTTATGAATTTTAATCTTGTACACTGTCAATTTTTATTTCTTCCCAATTTGATTGGCTACTAGTATACAAAATGTATATCCTTTTTATATAAATTGGAATTTTTGTATTTTTTGTAAAATCCGAACACAATGAAATAAAAAAATGAGTGCATTACACTGTTATATTTTCGTTTATTTTTAAACATATAATAAAAAAAAATTAGTTAAATTCCCAATTGCGTTATTGCCTTGAACACGGTTTGACCCTTATAAAAGGACAGCCCGCGCTGAATAACACCGGTATCATGCGATACACCGAGGTGCATCGACTTCATTCGGCGCAGGCAGTGGTGTGACGCAATAACGCAATTGCGTTAACGCAATGAGTTGGCGCAATAGAGTGCGCCGGAGTTAGTGTATCAACGCAAAGAATTTTAGTGCGTTACCCATGTCTATCACTCAGGAGTCAGGACCAGGGTTGCCAACTTTTCAAAATCCATTTTCGTACCGTGCAATTCAAATTACCGTAAACTTTAATTTTGTAAAAAAAACTATACTTTGTAAAAAAAACTATATTTTGTAAATCTTTTTGTCGGGTTTCTAAAAAAAACAAAAAGTTACTCATCATATTATTTTAATCAACCTCTGGTCGTTCTACCTATAGCTTCTAAAAAAAAATCTGATGTGTCCAACACATGACTTTCCTATCTAGTTATTATATGCTTTTTTCGGTTATTTTGTACAACCTATTGCAGTACCTCTATAAATGTTTAGAGGATAAACTAAATAAATACATTTTCCACATACATCTACCTCGAAACATTTTTCTATAGAATTTCATTGAAAACGAAAATACTGAATAATTTAAATTTCCTAAAATTTTTTCATTTTAGAAAAATCATGTATAAACAAAAATTTTCATAAAAATAAAAATTTTCATAAAAATCAAAATTTTGCACATTTTGTCAAATTTCTCGAATACGGACCATTTCAGGAAATTTTTACATAAAACAAAAATTATAAATAATATAAGAAGTAACTTTTATTTAAAGAATTTTCTTCCCCAAACGTAAATAACAGATATATTCCATAAAATATAAAATTGACCACCTATAAAGTACCCCCCAGATGTTCCGACTCTGCATAAAATCTAATCTGCTCATTGGACGCTGGAGCAAAGCTTAAGTTTAAAATTTGGTGTTTTTCTGTGTATCGGTTCATGAGTTATGCGACACACAGACACACACACACACACACACACACACACACACACACACACACACACACACACACACACACACACACACACACACACACACACACACACACACACACACACACACACACACACACACACACACACACACACACACACACACACACACACACACACACACACACACACACACACACACACACACACACACACACACACACACACACACACACACACACACACACACACACACACACACACACACACACACACACACACACACACACACACACACACACACACACACACACACACACACACACACACACACACACACACACACACACACACACACACACACACACACACACACACACACACACACACACACACACACACACACACACACACACACACACACACACACACACACACACACACACACACACACACACACACACACACACACACACACACACACACACACACACACACACACACACACACACACACACACACACACACACACACACACACACACACACACACACACACACACACACACACACACACACACACACACACACACACACACACACACACACACACACACACACACACACACACACACACACACACACACACACACACACACACACACACACACACACACACACACACACACACACACACACACACACACACACACACACACACACACACACACACACACACACACACACACACACACACACACACACACACACACACACACACACACACACACACACACACACACACACACACACACACACACACACACACACACACACACACACACACACACACACACACACACACACACACACACACACACACACACACACACACACACACACACACACACACACACACACACACACACACACACACACACACACACACACACACACACACACACACACACACACACACACACACACACACACACACACACACACACACACACACACACACACACACACACACACACACACACACACACACACACACAGACAACCAGACATCATCGCGAAAATAGTCAAAACGGATTCAGGGGACCTCAAAACGTAAAAATCCGTCGAAAACTCGAGGTCGAAAAAAATCATGATTCATATACTTTCCTTATATCTGTATACATATAGGAAAGTAAAAAGGCGTACAAACCATGCCCTTTTGAAGAACATGCGCTATAAAAACATTAAAATGGCATTTTTACATTGCACAATGTCATTTTAATCTTCATTAAGTAATTTAATGGAATTGCACAACTCAGTCTTTGCTAATTCTGTTGAAAGTACCGTACGTTTACCGTACTTTTTATGTAAATACCGTACTTTTATGTACGGTAATGACTTTGGACCGTATACCCCACGGGGGTCGGATTCCATGTAAATAGTTGGCAACAAGTTTGCTTGACCTCGACAGTAGCGCGCTAAGCGCTTACGGTTGAACTACACCTGTCAGTTTCAGTCGATAAAGTAGAACACTACTAATTAAAGCGATTTAAAAATTGGCGGGCTTGATAATTTAGATATTTGAAACAATTTGAAGTAACATTTTTCTATTTGACAACTTTTACTTACAATTACTAAACAAACAATAAGTTTAGTGAATTTTTGTTGTAGGTAAATGTTGAAAAATGGAAAATGTCACTTGTTTTAACTGAAAAATAAAATTAGTTGAAAACTAAAACACATTTTTAACAAGTTTAATTTATTTAGAAATTACCATGTAATTACATGTGTCTCATTATCTTCTAACTGCATATTTTGAACATAACAAGCACTATATCACACACTAAATTACTGAAAAATAAAAATATAATGATAACCAGCATAGCACATGACAATATTTTTATTATTAAAAAAACCGGATATAGTTTTTATAAAAAGTCAAAGTAGTTAATTTATTAACACAATTGTTTTAATGTTTTAAATATCCCTTATTAATGCAAGGACAAATCATTCTAATTCTAATATTCTTATACTTATTGTCCCTTTAAGGCCTTTTCCCATCTATTTCAACCTAGAATAGTTGTAATGCCTATTTCGGGTACAATAAGCCTCCAGCTTCAATACAGGTGGGCTTTGAAACTCACCCTAATTAAGAAACACATTCCAAAAATCTCCATACCCAGGAATATCTAAAACAAAACAAAAATAAAGGTGCAGTGTGTATCTTAAAATTAAAAATTAACATGAGTCATAACTTTTTTAAAATCTTACATTTTTCTTGCAATAAAAGGTATAAAAATTTCAATAAAAATAGAAAACATCTGATTTATGATCTTAATAGGTGAACTATGCAAAAATTTGTTGACCTAAGTAGCATATAAGTTTTTGAACATGGGTATTATTTGAAAAATATAATAATGAATATCACCCAAAAATTGAACAATGACTTTTTGAGCACAAATCATTCGCCTTTTTTCATCGAGGTCTTTATGTGTAAAACTAGGATGAGGTTCTATCTCGGGTTCTACAATATTTGTTTGTAAATTGGCTTCACACATTTCGCTCACAACTCCTTTAATTTTTTTGACCACAAATGTTTAAAATGTGGATCCATTTATCTCTAAAGAGTAATAATAGCAATAAAAACATAAAATTTCTTGTTAGTTTTGTGAGAAAAATACTTACTTCTGCAATTAAAATTTAAATGAATCAGAAGTTAATGATTTTGTTAAGAACCTCCCTATATAGTTAAATCTAACTTACACTTAATTAATACAATTTACTCACCTACATTTGAAAAAATATCACCTGCATTTGAAATTGAAAAAATCATCAGGCTGACATATTTATAGCAACATAACCTATTTATTTCCAAAGCTTACACCATCTAATAATATTTAAATTTAGCTTTAACTTTAAATTTATTAACGATTAACCCTGTATTTGATCACACATTATATTAAAGTGAAATTTAAAGGGGTAAATCAGTAAAATTATTGATTCCTTTATCATTATTTTTGAAAACATATTTTTTTATGGGTGTAAAACGGGTTTGAATTTAGTGATAGCAGCGCGCTAAGCGCTTACGGTTCAACTACCAACAAGGAAACACCATTTAATCAAACCTTCTCTTTTTATTTTTCTATGGTATACCCCAATGGGGTCTATTCTGTAACAATTCCTTTATATTTTAACAGCCTTTAAAAATATTTTCTTCTTTAAATTCTGTCATTATTTAAACGGATCTTTAAAATACATTAGAGGACTATCTTAAAGAAATCTGTTTAAATAATGACAGAAGTAAATTAACGAATACGAAATAGTACATTATATACCTAGGGTGAGAAGTGAGCTATTATTTACCGAGCACTTTTATATCCTGAGGCGCGTAGCGCCGGGGGATATAATGTGCGAGGTAAATAATAGCTTTCTCAGCCGAGGTATATATAGAATTTTTTTTACTACTAACATTAATGTATTAGCAATTTTAATTTTGACATAAGTAATTTCCTAACAATTTGTTAAATATTTCGAAATATCAAGCAGACTGGAGCGTGTTTCTAATCAGACTGGCTTTATTTATGTAAAAATTTGGCATGTGTCAAATTTTGGTATGATTCTAGGAAATATCCCATTGCATTTTTGATATTTTAATGACATGGATTTATTGTTATTAATTAATAATTTATAAAGCCGGTGTTGAATTTCCTAGTTAATATATATTTTTACTATTAACACTGATATATATTATCATATTTGATTTGATTAGATTTTAATAAACCCAGCTTTAGTTATTTCCTACTTATTTTTCAAATATTTCAAAATATCAAGTAGTCTGGGAGTTTAGTTGTCAAATTAACAAAATGAAACTAATGAAATTTAGTTTCATTATTTACCTAGGTTTTTTTTTATTATCATTATTTACCTAGGGAGAGAAATATTACTTCTCATTAGAGGAATGGAGTAAATAATGGTGATTTCTTATGTTAGTAGTAAAAAAATATTTTTAAAGGCCGCCAATATTTTAACGGTCGTTAAAATATAAAGGAATTGTTACAGAATAGACCTCATTAATCGAAATTACCGTACAAGTACGGTAACTAACATACGATTGGCAACCCTGCTCAGGACTCTCAGTAACCAGGAGAGAATTCTCAGAAATGTTTTAGGGGTATTAAATGCTGGAGTTTTCAAATAGAGGACAGGCTCGTACTCAAAATTAATATACATATAATAGTTTAATGTTCAAAGTTAAAATTTTCTTTATTAAAATACTGAATTTAAAACTAAGTCATAAAGTAATAGGTACTTAAGTTGTGGAACAGGAGTTGATATTATTTTTTCGTAATTTTAAAGAATACAAAAAAGTTTTTATAAGTATATAGGTAAATATTTGGTATTATAAAAGTAATTAAAAAAATAATTGATATACACACCTTCTGGATCATTAATATTTGAATTCGCCTTTTAATACTGGGACTTATAAGTTAAGTTCCATTAGTGCGTAATTGTTAAATATTTCAATTTGCGTTATAAACACGCAAACAAGTTTTTAGTTATGCTTCACATCCTTGTTAGTGGAAATAAAGATAACCATGTAGTATACCTATGTTACGCCGCTGACCCACATGTTCAGATTAAAAATTTTACATTACTCTCTATCACTGCCTGTCTAGACTATAGATTACTTATTACCAATTGTGTCGCGGAATTCACATCGTTTAAACCGGAGCACATTCCAGCGATTATAAAAACATGGATATAAACTATCGAAAACGAAAATCGTCTCAGAAATACGATAAATTAAAAATGAAATGAAGGAATTCAGACCACAAGTAGGAAAATAATGTTTTTCTTTTTATTTAACTGATTTTTAGCTTGCCGAAGATACTACTTTATGTGTAAATTTCTGCATTTAGACGACAAATAAATATACAGAAGATACTACTTTATGTGTTAACGGTGCAGTCATTCATAAAATCCGTCTAAAAAACGAAAAATGCTACTTAATGTGCAAATTTCGGAAAACTTTGATGATGGCAGATACTACTTTATGTGTAAATTCTGTATTATAGACAAAGACATGTACAGAGGAAGCTACTTTTTAAAAGGTACCAAAGCAGCCATTTGTGAAAACTGAGTATATTGAGTTGAAAGTTTTTGAAGCATGTAAAACCCACTTGTATGTATCTTGTGTAGGCGTTTTAATACAAAGAACATGTTAACTCAAAAACTTCTTAAGTTTTTTTTGCAATTTTCATGCTATAACCTTGTATTACAAGCAAAATTTGCTAATTCAACATTTAATACATGGATATCTCTTTAGACATTCTTTGGATGCTTTTTGACAAATACCTAATGTCGTCTGGATCCATTGGTAAGCGAAAGCGGCCAGAGTTTATCGGTGCGTCATCAATTAGGTCCATTTGGTTTATATGGATCACAATGGATACAATTCATGATGCACGGGTAAACTCTAGCCGTGTTTGCTTTATGTTTTTAAGTCAACGTCTTATTTATAACTTGGGAATAAAATAAAACTGCACAGGAAAAGTAAACATTATTTACTTTAGAAACGACTGTGTGACAAACTAAATACTTTTATTTCAGCTTTAACTAAAACTGATAGTAGTTTAATACAAAATAAAAGTTAAACTCCTAAATAATTTACCAATGAACAGTAACTTTTTTCTCCATCATTTCTCTTTATCGTCATCTATTTCTGGTAAAAAAATCTATATTTTCACCGAAACCATCTACGTCATCTTCGAAATCAGCTGCATTTAAGTTTCTGTAAAAGTCTTTTATATCGTTGGGAATTAAAGCCATCAAACTTTTAATATCTACCAATTTTTTTTGTAGAAATTACTTTACCATCTGGGTATAGTTCAAACAGCTGTGAGAAAAAATTGCTTTGAGTATTTGGACGACCTTTAGATATTTTCTTAATATTTATTTCTCTAAACTCTTCATTAACATGATGAGTGTATTTTATGAATATGGAAAAAGGACTTCTTTGCTGTGTTTTATAACTCGAGTTTCGAACCAGCTAATTTTATTGCCGTTGATATCGGTTTTCCTATTAGTTATTAATTTTTCAAGTTTTGAAGTCCCGAGAAAATCCTCCTTAACAACAATTTTTTTTCTTTTGTGAACACTGCTGTATAAACCTTTTAAACTCATCCAAAGTGTAAAGACGTATTTGGTACTTGAGAGACCTCTCGATTTCTCCAAAATTGGTGTCGTTAGGTAAAAAACTATGACCAGATATCAAATACTTGAGGTAGATCCTTTTAAGTGAAGGATGGGCTTCAAAGATGGCTTACAGTAACACTACAATTTTGATATTTCGGTTTTGTCCACCACAGGAGTCAGACCATAATATCAATATGTCTAAAAAGTTTTTAAGATAAGATCCTACCTCTTGAGCTCCCCGACCCGCAACTCTCTCTTTCCATACAAAACAGTAGGGTGTATCGTTAGACTCTGTATGTATTCCTTCGTTATAAATTGATAGTTGTCTTTTGTAAAAAACGATGTTTGTGGGAAGTTTTGGTAACCCTAACACTTTTTTCATACCATAGGTTGCGGTATCCAGTTTTACGTTAATTTTTGCCTCTTCCATGTCAGCCTTCATTGATTCTCTTGCTTCCTTTGCTTTTTGCAAATGCTGTGTGTGTTTTAATTCCTGCTCCTCTTTAAGTTTAGCATCGTATTGATAATTTTTAATTTTAGCATTAAATCCATCACATGCATTGCATGTGTCTTTAACTGGGACTTTGTGCCTTAGATTAAAGTTTTCATAGAATAGGTATTGTTTTGTACGAAGAGAATCCCAGTTTATGATTTAGTTCGTCTTCTGTGTATAAATGATACATTTTTCTCAATGTATGATCAGGTACCGAATATTTTGCGTCACTCTCATTTCTTGTATAATGAGAAATATATGTCGGAAACTTGGATATCTGATGTATTACTTTATTTTTTGTTTCTTCACTTAATTTAATATGTCCCCCTTGTATAAAACCTCTTTCATCTTTAACTGAACCTGTTTTTATTTTCTTTAAAGCCGTGTTAACCCTTTTTGGTGAAATATGTAGAGTTTTAATGTACATGTCTCTGCAGACTTTAATGTTACTGATTTCATAAACTCTTGTATATTGCCTTCTAGTGCTTTGTTTGTTTCGTTTCCTTTTTATGCCTTGCTGTCTAACTGTGGCTGCTATGTAGGCTGTTTGGGCATTGTAACTGGCTAAACCCCAAAAGTTTTCAAACACCTTTTTTCTGTTTTCTTGCGATATACTTTCGTTACATTTTAGTGTACAATTGCACAAAAAGTCTATAAAAATCTTAGGTTTGATTAGTTTTCCTTTAATACTGTAGTGTTTCTTATTTGAATCTTTTAGTTTTTTCCTGTTTCTAAAGGTCTGTCCAAGATATTTCGCATTTCTTCCTTTTTTAGGCCTGCCCTTCCTTTCTGTTCTTTTTGTTTGCTTTAAATTTTCATCTTCAATTTGCTCCAAAGTGCTGTCTGAACTAGAACCTGTACTTTTAGCAATAGCAGTGTCGGGATCGTATTCACTTCCAGAATCTTCAAAGTCAGTAAAATTTTCAAGGTCCCTTTCATTGTCCTAAAATAATGTATTCATGTAAGACAAGTCAAAAAAACCATATCGACCTAGCAATTTCCGAAGCTCTTTAACAAAGTTCAAAACATCAAATTCAACTTCAACAAATGCGTACATGGCCGGATTTTTTTTTTCTATGCAAAAATATCATCTACGAGTACTACTAACTACTACAACAAGTAATTACTTACAGATTCTTTTGACGAAGAGGCACCCATCAAATTGTTTTCATTGCTGCTATTATTATCTACTGCCATTTCGACTTGCTCTAACGTTTCTGCATCTTTAGAAAAAGGCTCTGGATTTTGGATATCAACAGATATTCCATTAAAATCGTAGTACTAAAAGTTATGAAGTTAAAATCCCTTCCTAACCTCATCTTTTTATAAAATTACTTACACTGTCAATATTTTTCTCATTATTTTCTTCAGCGGAAATTTTTGAGTTTGCTAAAGCTATCTCACTATGGTTGCACTTCTATTACTCATATTTTGATTAAAAAAAATAACCAAGCAATAAGTAAACAGTTTCTTTACCCATAAACAAACACCTAAAAGTCATACACATGACCTTCATACACATGACTGTGACTGATGTCAAAAGAGAACCAAGAACCAAGCGCCACACGTAATTAGCTTAAACAGTCTCCAGGGGGTTAATTTTTGAATCATTCGCCACCCTGGGGCTCGATTCTCGAGATCATTGGAAAATTTTCCCATGGGAAAATATTCCACTACTTACATTCCCATGGTAATAGGTTATACAATTCTCGAACGTGTCGGAATAGACATTCCCATGGAAATAGTAGTTTCACGTATGTCTGATATTAAGTCCACAAATATTTCAAAACAACCAATAACATTAAAGATATTTTAAAATTTACTGTTGGCATTATTTGTATTTGTTTTAGTTTTTGGGTATCCGATTGCCTGCCGAGCCTCCGCGCTGGAGCAGGTGCCGTGCCGAGCAATCGCTATCATGATCGAGGAACAAGTGAAAATATTCGATTACGTATAATAATTAAAAATTGTCGAGTTATTCTTAGTTTTTCTCATGTTGAAAAAAGAAAAGGTAGCTTTTGTATGGAAGAGCAACGAAAGTTTTGAGAAACTAAGAAATTCTTTCATTAACGAAAATAATAAAATTTTCGAAATGGTTTTATTAAATTTACTACACTTAATTTGTGTTATTTGCCAGTCCCTTAGCAGCTCCCATAATTTCTAAATGATTTAGGAAAATCAGTTTATACAGTTTCTTAGTGAAAGAGAATTAAAAATAATATACCTACATAAATAAAATAATATCAATCTATAAATACGCCAAAAAAATGTTTTAACTACAATTTCACTAAAAATCCAAGATATCCAATAATCTTTGGTTATGTGTTAGACTTTCGCGTGGTCTTTGGTCAAATTTTCGACTTTAATGCGCAAACTCTAGTACAATTCCCATTGGAAAGCACAATTTCCAATGCTCGTAAGCAGGGGAATATTTTCCCATACTTCTCATTGGAAAATATTCCACCGCTTATGTCGAGAATACGAAAACTGAATTCCCATGGGAAATTTTTATTTTACGTATACTTTTACTTAAACTGTATTTTTGACTTACTCGATTCGTTTTCGCATGCGAAATTGACGTCACTTGCGAATAGGCATTTAATATGTTTTGCAATGACATGACGTTTATTCATCTCGGTAAAGCAGTTTCATACTAGGTTTCTATTGGTAGATCATCTAATTTTGCTGAAATAATCTACAACTCTTCGTTAGGTTGATATGTTCGCAAAATATTTATCGAAAAGCATTCAAAAATATACCTTCCTTGTCGCATGCGGTAAATGTCATGCGTCAATGGACGCATACTACCAGCAGGGTTATTCTACTAAATTTATAGCCCGGCTACAAGTTGGATTTTGGCTTGAACTTTATATGTTCCTAACTTCAAAATCCAACTTGTAGCCGGGCTATAAACTTTTAGCCGGGCTATAAATTTAGTAGAATAACCCTGCAGGGGCTGGTAACTCAAATGGAAAAACATGAGGTTGGTAATTTAGTACCACTCCAATTAACGGGATGGCGCTCGTATCGAAATGTCATGTCAGTTGTCAGCTCGTCAAAACTTCATTAGAGAAATTAAAATGGCTATTTGTATTTGAAGGTGTATTGAATTTTGATTCATCTAGAATCTAGATTTATTTTTCAACACCTTCCAATTTTAAGCAAGTTTTCAAAAGATGGGAAGATGGATTTCAGCAACAAACAATAAAGCACTCCCAGATATTGGTAGTAATGCAATTTATACCACATTAAATATGCAGTCGTCCCCCAAATTGTAATAGGTGTCTTAAGAAAAATGCACCATCACTGTACCAACGGTAAGTAATATTTACAAACTTGTATTTGATTCAGTGTTAAAATAATTGGTTTGTTATTTAAATTTCTTTTTGTTTTCAGTTTTTAAATGATCATTTTTGTAAAGAAAATGTTGGCCCTCCAAAATACTCTGTCGATCGATGAAATATTTGAGCCTCAGCCATCAATATCAAAAATTGATTCAATGCCATTGACATCAAACAAGAAAACACCATAAAATCTTCAAAATTCCAAACGTGTGTAAGTTTAATTTATGCTCAAAAGTTAAATTCATTTATCACAGTGCCCACATGATGAATAAAAATTTGATAACTACAAGTGCTGTATAAATGAATCAAGAAAACAATTATCGGATGAAGAAATGCTCCTCAACCTAACTAGTCGACTCAATAACCGTATAACAAATTTTATCCACACTCAAATTTGCCTCGATAGTAAAAAAGGATGATGCTCCAACTTCAATTTTTTCAAACTTATTTGTCACTCCAAGTCGCAAAACTTTTCTTGAGCACTTATATATGCTGATTTTGTTACAGAAAACATTTTTGATAGGTTTGTTTTATAAATATTTAATTATTTAAATGGTGTAAATGCATATTTGTTTGAGTATTTCCATGTTTAAATAGACAAATTATATGATGCGGCGTTAATTTACTGTAATAAAAAAAAAATAAATTGCATTTTATTTCAAGTTTGAAATTAATGCAAAAATATAATGAAGTAAAATCAAATAAAGATATAAATTGGCAAAATATTTGACTAGTTTCAAATCACAAAACAGTCAATATGGTTGTTTTATGATTTAAAACTAGTCAAATATTTTTCCAATTTTTTTGCTTTATTTGATTTTCTCCATTACATTTTTGCGCTGCTACAAAGTTAAATTTCAAAAAGCCCGCTAGTGGCGGCCATATTGAATTTTAGTACCACTCCAATTTGATAGATGGCAGCACATTTACCATTGAGTTTCCCATCTATTCACATTAGTAATCTATGCATACTACCATACTACTTTTAGCGAATGGTTTTAAAAATTAACCCCGGACCTTTGATCCATTTAGAGAATTAATATGAAATCTGTAATTGTAGACAAGCAACTTAGTAACCTCAGCAACAGAGGTCGCATCAGGTCACTTTGGCGTTTGAATCTTTTTAGACATTTAATGTAGAGGATGTATAGGTGTAGGTGGTTGGTGCCTTTACACGAAAATGATAATTTGGTGGTTGGTACCTTTTAGATAAGCATTATGTGTTAACTCTGATCTTATACTAGTACAGGTTTGAGAATGGTTTTCTTCATAATTTAATTGATTTTTAGCTTGCAGAAGATACTGCTTTACTGTAAATTTCCGAATTTAGATGACATATAAATATGCAGAAAATACATCATTTATATAAGCCTTATGCAAAGCGAAAAATGCGACTTTATGTGCAAATTTCGCAAAACTTTTGTGGCGGAAGATACTACTTTATGTGTACATTCTGAAAATAACAAATAACTGTACAGAGGAGGCTACTTTATATGTTAACTCTGATCTAATACTTAAATTATGCAAGCCCAGCTAACTGCAATGCAAAAAATGCTACTAAATGTGTAAATTTTGTAACACTTTGGTCGATAAGATACTATTGTATGTGTAAATTATTAAAGCCAGATAAATGTACAGAGAAGGCTACCCAGCTAGCACAAAAATATCCCATCTACGTTAATAAGCTGCAATTTTAGGCTTTTTAAGCTCGCATGCAATGTACTGTAAATGTAACCCTATTATCCCTGCAACTACCGAATGTCCGCAACGGCAAGACTTTTATAGCACATCTCGTAGAAGTTATAAAGTGAAGTTCGGAAAACATCACACTAGCACTTTTACGGTACTTACCCCGAAAGTTGCTCTGAAACTTTCTATAGATGTTATAATGTGAATTTCTTCTACAGCATTATACAGTGTGTCCACGGATGTAATTCTTCATAATTTCTTTTACTTGTTAAATAAATTCGATTCACATCAAGAAATTATGAAAAATAACTTTTTAATTTAAAATAAATATTTTTACAAGTATAATTAAGTCCATCCGTGGACACACATTGTGTAATGTAATACAGAGAGGCTGAAATTGAGGCTATAGTAAAATCTCAATCGATACATGAATATTTTAAATAAAACAAAATATTTATATAAATTTATTATTAAAATGTTCTTGAAATCAAGTACCAATATCACAAAAGTAGAGGTAGGTATAGACGTGTTCTTTTATTCAGTGCTGTATCCAGCGCTTGCAGCAAACCGTTCGTAAATTAAGTGATGGAAAGATGATTGTATGTGTCAATCATTCAAACAAAGACAATGGTTTAGAAAATAGTTTTCTATTTTATAGAGGACCCTTACCAAATCTACTCGAATGTATAAATAATATATATAAAATAAATTCTGGAAGTCAAAAAATAAAAATGTCATTCACCGGGAATAAACCTTCAAAAAAGACAAGACAAATGACAAGAAAAACTGACAAGTGACAATTGACATAAACGTTCAGAAATCAAAATTGTAATGTTACTTTATTACTTTGTGTTAACATAACAGGTAGGTTAACTAGGTAAATAACAAATAGAAGTTTTGCGAGGTTTTGATTTCCTTCAAGAACTTCTCATGAACGTTGCATTTACGTTGTATAGTAATGTTATTACGTTCCCTTAATGCAACATCGCCGAAAGGCTTGGCAACGTTATGTGCTAGCTGGGTACCTTATGTGTTAACTCTGATCTTATACTTTTGCAAACTCGGCTAACTGCAACTCGAAAAATACTACCTAATGTGTAAATTTTGTAAAATTTTGGTCGAGAAGATACTATTTTATATGTAAATTCTGCATTTAAGCCAAATAAATGTACAGATAAGGCTACTTTATATGTTAACTCTGATCTTATACTCATAAACTGCAAACTCTGCTAACTGCAACTCGAAAAATGCTACTTAATGTGTAAATTTTGTAAAACTTTGGTTGAGAAGATACTATTTTATGTGTAACTTATTTAAGCCAAATAAATGTACAGAGAAGGCTACTTTATGTGTTAACTCTGATCTCATACTTATAAACTGCAAACTCGGATAACTGGGCTAACTGCAACTCGAAAAATGCTACTTAATGTGTACATTTTAATGTTTAAATTCTGCATAATATTGCAAAATAAATGTATAGAGAAGGCTACTTTATGTATTAACTCTGATCTTATAGCCCAGCTAACCGCACCGCGAATAATTCTACTTAATGTGTAAATTTCGCAAAACTTTGGCCACAAAAAATAATATTTCATATGAAAATTCTGCATTATAAACAAATAAATGTACAAAGGAGGCTGCTTTATGTGTTAAATCTGATCTTATACTCATAAGATGCTAGCCCGACTAACCGCAATGCGAAAAATGCTACTTAAAGTGTAAACTTCAAAAAACTTTGGAAGCAGAATGTAGGTACTATGTAAATTCTACATTATAGACAAATAAATATCTGGTAACTCTGGTCTTATGCTTATAAAATGCTACGCAAAGCTCATTGATTATATTACTGTATGGGTAAATCCTGCTCTTTAAAAAAAATGCCCCTTTATGTGCACATGAATTAGCCGTTGATTAAATATAGATTTAAGTTGATTCAGAATCAGAATCTAAGAGGTATATACATTAAACTCGTCATCTTCACCATAACAGACGTTCGAATAGTAAGGATCAAATTCAGTATAGGGATATTCTGGGAGCGGATCCTAATAGCAACATCTCTCGGAAAACCAATCAACGAAGAAATGGTAAAAAGTTGGGAAAATATTTGCAAGACGGATTGAAAAATGGCAAAATATCAAATTTTCTTTGCGAAATCAAAATCTGGAATACTTTCACTTGGGTCCCCCACCCTAAACTCCGAACCAAAAAGTTTAGTGACTACTCACGTCATCAAATAAAACCGACAGCTATTTATATATGCTGCAAGACCAACTTGAAAGGTGATGGGAAGTTTAGCTAGGCTTAGAGAGAACAGAAATAGATGCATTAAAACAAATGCAAATGTAACAAAAGTATGTCATACATCTACCATAAAATATATACATCGTAGGCACCTTATATATCCGTCTTCAAACACAAATGTGAAAAATATGATAGAAAAAGCAGATATCGATGGTTTTTTCATTTTGAAAAGAATCTTGTAGAGATATGGAAGTCAGACGAAGCATTTGAAAAAACTAGCATACATTTAATTTAGAGGCACCAACTAAAAGCAAACAATATTTTCAATCAGTCTTTAAACTTCAGGCGCCTACTTTTAAATAGCGACTAAAGAAAACCAGGCCAGAGAAAGAGCAGGAGAAATACAAAATCGAAAGGACGAACCAATAAGTATTCAGAAAAACAGAGAGGGGAGAAGAAGTTATTAGGGAAAAAATAAAGGTAGGAGAGATTACTAGTAGACTGAATAAATTTGTAAAACATGTGGACTAACTTAACTAATGATAAGAATGTCCTAAGATATGTTAAAGGTTTTAAATTAATCTTTAAAACACAAAAGAGCTTTCACAAAAGGATGTTTCCTCTTAAAGAAAAAACTAAGCTACACACTTCAATTTAAAAAAAAAACTGTACTAAAGAATGCAACAGGTCTTTGCTTGCTGAAGAAAATTAGTTTGGTTCTCACCCAAATGAAATGATTCATCTAGATTCATCTTTAATAAATATATAGATTCTCGCATTTCAAACTGGAAGATCTCAGGTCTGCCCAGAATATTTTGTTACAGGACAATTTTGTCAAAAATTAAATTAAAGAATGCCTCTTATCTCAATTCATAAAAAATCAGGAAAGTACTTAAAAAAATAACTTACGAATTTGAGTGTCTTACATTTGGTTTGACCATGTGCTCCATATGTTTTTGCAAACACTTTAAAACCGGTAGTGCATCAACTTAGGCTTTTGGAAAAACCTTAATAATTTCCTAATTACTTTTAAATCTAGTGATGAATGACCCAAACATTGTAATACAATAGTTGATTGCATTTCTTGTATAAGTACTAAAATTAGAAAGACCAAGCAGAAGGCATAGTGATTGTACCAAAATGGGAAACTCAACCATCCCATGTTACAAAAAAAATAATTAAATAAATAAATGCTTTTTACGGTACATGTCAACATTAAACCTAGTTATTCACTGCAGCAAACCTTCATTTAGAACTCCTTATACCCAGAGTTCTGCCCTAGCTCTCATTATAAATAGTCCCTAACTTTCATTATAGAAATTCTGAATAATAAAAGAAAATGTATATTAGGAAATTTCTAAAAAGATCATCCTGTCTTGCCAAAATGTATTCAAACTTGACCAAAACACAGTTTTAAAATACTTCAATAGTTTCTTTCACTTGAAGAACTTAAAACAGCTAAGAGCCAAACTTTTTATGCTTGCAGCCCAATAAACGGGTATAGACTTTCTCAAAAATTAATGTTGAAAATGTCAATGTGAAAGCTAATAATATACAAATTATCATTGACGAAATGCTCAAACTGCGACTCCACAACGAGCCCAGCCTTTATTAGTATTTTCATTCTCCCACGAATTACCTCAATTTATGCTCGGCAAAAACAATTTTTATTTTATGGGGAAAAAGAAAAAAAAAAACAAAGTCTCACAGGACTTCAGGACCTTTTATTCTAACCACTAACGCTCCAGTCCATCCAATATCTCCCCAAACTATTGGGTGGGCAGCTCAAGCACTTAGTACACATACGTATGTACCTCGACCGTCCATATAATCTGCGTCAATATCGAAACCATTAGAAAAATTGTAGGGTAAAGAGATGAGTAGTGTTTAACAAGTTTTACAATTAAGACGTAAAACCAACGTTCGCAAAAGTATTAAAAAATTATAAAACTGAATTGTTAAAATTCAATATTATTTTTTGTTACATTGTTTAATGATTAATTCATTAGTATTATTATTTATTATTATTGTTAATTTTGTGGGAAATTTATAGTAATATTTTTATTTGCATATTATATTGTATACATTTACGTAGAAAGCAAAAATTTAGTTTTATTTTGAATAGAATATCCTCTAAACAACTACATGCTTATTTTTATTTCCACTAACAAGGATGTGAAGCATAATTAATGGATCAAACGACTTAACTGAAGGAAGTTCGATCATAATTATGCGAGCATCCTTGTTAGTGGAAATAAAGTCTCACCATATTTATATTACTTTTAACCCCAAAGTTCTAGGCTCCACAACAGGTAATGAGTAATCTAGACAGGCAGTGATAGAGAGTAACATAAAATTTTTAATCTAAATATGTGGGTCACGGCGTAACATAGGTATACTACATGGTTATCTTAATTTCCACTAACAAGGATGCTCGCATAATTAGGATCGAACTTCCTTCAGGTAAGTCGATCCATTAATAAAAGTTTTTGCGTTTTTGCCTGGCCAATAAAAATATATATTTTTTAAAATTGTATTTTATTTCAGTTTGAGAATGGGTTGTTTATACTGTATTCAACCCTAGAATTTTTTTTAAATATTACAGGTTTGCCAAGCAATTCCTTTTTTTTATGAAATTAGAGAATGATGCAGACCCCAAAATAAATTATCAAAATTTATACGTAGATTTACAATTATTTAAAAAACAGACTCTTAAGATAGTAAGATAACGAATAGTGGTGGTAGAATTGGAATATTTTATACAGACTGTTTTGAAAGATGTCTTAAATATAGCTAATTTTAAGTTCAATCTACACCCTACATATTATTTCAGCATAAAATTCCTTACAAATTTACGGATCTAACAATACCAACATGTTAGACAATAACACATATAAGGGTGTCCCATCAGTACGTAATTGATTGTTATAGCTGTTTTATTATTGGAAATACGAAAACAATTTTAATATAAAAGTTGTATGACCACATTTAACAAGTATTCTTAAATATACTGGGTGATCCATAAACAAGGTGCCGACCTAAGTTTTACTTTTTTATACCAAAACACTCTGCAGGTAGTTGTACATATTTGATTGTTTGCACATCGTCAAACAATGTCAATAGACGTCAATCATTTGCTATGTTGTATATAGGGTGTATTAAAATGCGAGGATACAATTTTCTAAATTTTTTAAATGAAATATCCTGTACCCCAATTAATTAATACCGGGTATTCCATTTAAAAAAATTTAAAAAAATTTAAAAAACATAACCTTGCATGTTGACACACCCTATATACAACATAGCAAATGAATTAAGTCAATTAAAATTGTTTGACGATGTGAAAACAATCAAATATGTTTTACTTTAAAAAAGTATAGCTTTGATCAGCGCTTCGTTTATGGAACACCCTGTATATTTAAGAATAATTGTTTAAAATTTGAGGTTTTTTCTTTTTCTCTTTTTGAGTTTTCTTCAAAATTCGAAATTTACACTTTTTCTAAAATATCTCTAATACGGTCCATTTTATAGAAATTATGTAGGGGGCAAGAAATATCTCAAACAACTTTTATTTAAACAATTTTCATAAAAAATTGATTTTTTTACTTTTTGTCAAATTTCTCGAATACGGACCACTTTAGGAAAATTTTGTATAGAAAATAATATAAGAAGTAACTTTTATTAGAAGAACTTTCTCCTCCAAACGTAAATAACATATATATTTCATAAAATATAAAAATGCCCCCTTATAATAAAGTACCCCCCAGGTGTTCCGACTCTGCCCAAAATCTGATCAGTTTACTGCAGGCCAGAATAAAGCTTAAGTTTAAATTTTGGTTTTTTTCTTTATATTCGTTCATGAGTTATCGTGGATACACACACACTCACACACTCACACACTCACACACTCACACACTCACACACTCACACACTCACACACTCACACACTCACACACTCACACACTCACACACTCACACACTCACACACTCACACACTCACACACTCACACACTCACACACTCACACACTCACACACTCACACACTCACACACTCACACACTCACACACTCACACACTCACACACTCACACACTCACACACTCACACACTCACACACTCACACACTCACACACTCACACACTCACACACTCACACACTCACACACTCACACACTCACACACTCACACACTCACACACTCACACACTCACACACTCACACACTCACACACTCACACACTCACCCACTCACCCACTCACCCACTCACCCACTCACCCACTCACCCACTCACCCACTCACCCACTCACCCACTCACCCACTCACCCACTCACCCACTCACCCACTCACCCACTCACCCACTCACGCACGCACTCACGCACGCACTCACGCATGCACGCACGCACACACACACGCCCGCACGCACGCACGCACACACACACACACACACACACACACACACACACACACACACACACACACACAACACACACACACACACACACACAATCATCATCATCGCGAAAATAGTCGAAACGGATTCATGGGGACCCCAAAACGTAATAATCCGTCGAAAACTCGAGATCGAAAAAAGTCATGATTCCTAACTGTATACAGATAGGAAAGTAAAAAGTGTCCGTTAAACTGTATAAAATTAAAATGGCGCTTCTGTACTAGAGAAACGCCGATAGTCGATAATTCAGAATCCAGATCATACAATACACAATGACACTAATGATGTACACTTGCGTGCGTAGAAATCGGCCCACTGTAAACTTTTGACTTTAGCTATATTTTTTTTAAATTATTCTTCCTATGTTTAATATGGTGAAATTAATGCGTTAAACAAATTAAGCTTTTTTATTATTAACATAAGTAGGGTTATTGAAAATTTAAAACATAACACTTATTAATAATGGGTATGACCTCCTCTTGCCCTAATAACATCTCTCATGCGATTAGGCATATATCTAATCATGGAGGCATATTCTAGTCTCAGCTGAGAACAGAACAGATCCCCATTATTTCAACGTCCAAATCAGATGATCCCGTGCAAAACGCAGGCGTGCTTGCCGATGAGCTGGAGTAAGTTTTGGACGAATTGCAGGAGTTTTAGGAGCTGTCGTTGCACTTGAACGGCATTAAGGTGTTGTTGACACAATAAAGCGGTCATCACAAGCGGTTGTAAATGGCCTTCTGCCTGTTCCAGGTCGCCTATGAATGGATACAGTCTCCCCATAACGCTGGTACCGCTGCGCGGGTCATATGCAATTGTCTAGCAACAGCCAAGTCCATTTTCGATTCAAGCAATAACTTGGGCGGCTTTTTGTGGTGTAGTGTGCATTAAACTAACACATTTGAACACTATTGAGATTATAAAAAACGAGTAATATGCTAATTTCAGTTGCAAACGCAATAATTTTACTATTTGACAAATTTGTTATTTTCGTTACAATCACCACATAAACATGTTTCATTTTTTTACCGGTTGCTACGCATATAAACAAAAAGCCTTCTTGATAAATTTATACTTACATTAAAGGATATTGAATTGTCTTTCAAACAGCATATTTCTTTTTTTGATCTGATGAATAATTTTTAAAAAAATATAATTAAAGTTAAAAGTTTACAGTGGGCCGATTTCTATGCACGCAAGTTTATATAGTTATGTACATTTCTCACCCATATGTATGGAGTGTAGAGGTAAGGGTATATCCTAAAAACTACATCATGAAAAACCATCGTGAAAAGCGACTGAGAGATTTTTTTTTATAATAGACGACAATAGTACTTTTCGTCGTCTGATTTACAAATGGATGATCTATATAACTATATATTATTGGATCTTTCCCTTCTAGTACACCAGCGCCATCTTAATTTCATACATTTTAGGGGACACTGTTTTAGATAATAAACCGTATGAAATTGTTTTCCTTTCCTCTACAGTCCATATTATGAATCTTACTTAATGTGACGCATGGTATCTATCTCTTTTCCTATCCCTAACTACTTTATATAATTTTTTGTTCGCAGATTTCGGAATAGTGATTTTCTAAAAGCAGTTTTCCTTGCGAATTAAAAATTCAGAAGACAGTACCTAGTTGTGACACAAGTTCTGGTAACGGCTGATGAGTAAAATTTGCTGGGAGGTAAAACTTGCGAGTTTCTTCCTGAACAACAGGATCAAACAAATTGGTTGGTCAACTACACGAGCTGATGACTCAGCAGTCTCTGATGACCAGAAATGTTATTAGTCAGCAACAAAAATAGAATGAAAGTGTATTATGCATCCACACAGAAATTTGTTTTCTTAGCTGCAGTGGCCGTATTGATACCGAAAACTATACCAAGCAATGCCTTAGCAGATGGATGTTCTATCACTATGGTACAAACTACATAGAAATTATTTTGCGGAGTCATTTGTAGATATTGGTGAGAACGTTCCTCTTATTCTTGTTAGTTCTACAATTTCATTGCATTATATTCTATGTGGTTGGGCAAAGGAGTACACGTCAAAAATTTAAAAGCTGAGTAAATCTAAGTTATATGTCTTATAAGTCGACTTATACTGATTTTTTCAGCAAAAAAAGGTATTTTTGTAATCTATGTTATGAAGTTCAAGTTCAATAGTGATTCTAATAAAAAGTATTGACTTATCCCACGTTTTACACTAAGTATAGAGGACAAATTAATTTACTCAAAATTTTGACTTAAACTTCTTTGCCCAAGCAATCTAGCAGTCGTCTTACGATTTTCTAAATAATTTCCGTGTTTTTCTTGTGATCACTTCAGTCATTAAATATTTTTCCAAAAGCTGTCCTATTAACGGTTCTTCAGATATGGACGCAAACTGTTCTAATTGGGCCAGCCCATACAACATAATATTTGAAAAGAACCTAATTATGTCATAAATTCAACTGTTTGTCAAAAATACACGTGTTTAAATAGAACATTTGACATAATATTCAATATTAAAGAAATTGCCTATAGACTTTACTTTCATATATTTAAAACCTCAGTTTAGTACTCTTACGAGGGGAAACGCCTAACTCTTGGTGTTGCTAATTCCACTCTGAAACGGTGGTTATCACCTCTAAGGAGCCAGGTGTCTGAGACTTTTGGTTATGAATAACCGTCAGTAAGCAATTTTTTTAATATTGAATATAATGTAAAACTTCCTCTTTTTACACGTGTCTTTCTGTCAAACTGTTGATTTTACGGCAGATTTAGGTTGTTCGAAAATTATATTGTACCTGGTGGTCGGTCAAATAAGAATGGATTTCGGCCATATCTGGGGAATAGTTTAAAGTATAGCTTCTGGAAAAAGTTTAATGACTAGAGTGTGGTTACAAGAAAAATATAAACATTATTTAGAGAACAGTAGGATGACCGCCAAATGGCGTAACTGAGTACTAAATAATAAAGAGCACAATTTTCCGTAACTGACGCATTTTACTATTTGGTATTTAGTTACCCAATCTAGCGGCCATCATACGATTCTCTAAATAACTTCCGTGTTTTTCTTGTGATCACTTCAGTCATTAAATATTTTTCCAAAAGCTGTCCTATTAACGGTTCTTCCGATATGGACGCAAGCTGTTCTTATTTGGCCACCCCCAGCAATATATTATTTGAAAAGAATCTAATTATGTCATAAATTCAACTGATTGTCAAAAACACGTGTTCAAATAGAAAATTTTACATAATATTCAATATTAATGAAATTGTCTATAGACTTTACTTTCATATATTCAAAACCTCAGTTTAGTACTCTTACGAGGGGAAACACCCAACTCTTGGTGTTGCTAATTCCACTCTGAAAAGGTGGTTATCACCTCTAAGGAGCCAGGTGTCTGAGTGTATTGGTTATGAAAAACCGTCTGTAAGCAATTTTTTAATATTGAGTATAATGTAAAATTTCTTTTTTTACACGTGTCTTTCTGTCAAACTGTTGATTTTAGAGCAGAATTAGGTTGTTCGAAAATTATACTGTAACCTGGTGGTCGGTCAAATAAGAATGGATTTCGGCCATATCTGGGGAATAGTTTAAAGTATAGCTTCTGGAAAAAGTTTAATGACTAGAGTGTGGTTACAAGAAAAATATAAACATTATTTAGAGAACAGTAGGATGACCGCCAAATGGCGTAACTGAGTACTAAATAATAAAGAGCACAATTTTCCGTAACTGACGCATTTTACTATTTGGTATTTAGTTACGGAATCTAGCGGTCGTTTTACGATTCACTAAATAACTTCCGTGTTTTTCTTGTCATCACTTCAGTCATTAAATATTTTTCCAAAAGCTGTCCTATTAACGGTTCTTCCGATATGGACGCAAGCTGTTCTTATTTGGCCACCCTTAGCAATATAATATTTGAAAAGAATCTAATTATGTCATAAATTCAACTGATTGTCAAAAACATGTGTTCAAATAGAAAATTTTACATAATATTCAATATTAATGAAATTGTCTATAGACTTTACTTTCATATATTCAAAACCTCAGTTTAGTACTCTTACGAGGGGAAACACCCAACTCTTGGTGTTGCTAATTCCACTCTGAAAAGGTGGTTATCACCTCTAAGGAGCCAGGTGTCTGAGTGTATTGGTTATGAAAAACCGTCTGTAAGCAATTTTTTAATATTGAGTATAATGTAAAATTTCTTTTTTTACACGTGTCTTTCTGTCAAACTGTTGATTTTAGAGCAGAATTAGGTTGTTCGAAAATTATACTGTAACCTGGTGGTCGGTCAAATAAGAATGGATTTCGGCCATATCTGGGGAATAGTTTAAAGTATAGCTTCTGGAAAAAGTTTATTGACTAGAGTGTGGTTACAAGAAAAATATAAATATTATTTAGAGAACAGTAGGATGACCGCCAGATGGCGTAACTGAGTACTAAATAATAAAAAGCGCAATTTTCTATAACTGACGCATTTTACTATTTGGTATTTAGTTTACGCAATCTAGCGGTCGTTTTACGATTCTCTAAATAACTTCCGTGTTTTTCTTGTGATCACTTCAGTCATTAAATATTTTTCCAAAAGCTGTCCTATTAACGGTTCTTCCGATATGGACGCAAGCTGTTCTTATTTGGCCACCCCTAGCAATATAATATTTGAAAAAAATCTAATTATGTCATAAATTCAACCGTTTGTCAAAAACACACGTGTTTAAATAGAAAATTTTATATAATATTCATTATTAATGAAATTGTCTATAGACTTTACTTTCATATATTCAAAACCTCAGTTTAGTACTCTTACGAGGGGAAACACCCAACTCTTGGTGTTGCTAATTCCACTCTGAAAAGGTGGTTATCACCTCTAAGGAGCCAGGTGTCTGAGTGTTTTGGTTATGAAAAACCGTCTGTAAGCAATTTTTTAATAATGAGTATAATGTAAAATTTCTTTTTTACACGTGTCTTTCTGTCAAACTGTTGAATTTAGGGCAGAATTAGGTTGTTCGAAAATTATATTGTAACTGGTGGTCGGTCAAATAAGAATGGATTTCGGCCATATCTGGGAAATAGTTTAAAGTATAGCTCTCTGGAAAAAGTTTAATGACCAGAGTGTGGTTACAAGAAAAATATAAATATTATTTAGAGAACCGTAGGGAATGATCGCCAAATGGCGTAACTGAGTACTAAATAATAAAAAGCGCAATTTTCTATAACTGACGTATTTTACTATTTGGTATTTAGTTACGCAATCTAGCGGCCATCATACGCTTCTCTAAATAACTTCCGTGTTTTTCTTGTGATCACTTCAATCATTAAATATATTTCCAAAAGCTGTCCTATTAACGGTTCTTCCGATATGGACGCAAGCTGTTCTTATTTGGCCACCCCTAGCAACATAATATTTGAAAAGAACCTAATTATGTCATGAATTCAACCGTTTGTCAAAAACACACGTGTTCAAATAGAAAAAACACCCAACTCTTGGTGTTGCTAATTCCACTCTGAAACGGTGGTTATCACCTCTAAGGAGCCAGGTGTCTGAGTGTTTTGGTTATGAAAAACCGTCTGTAAGCAATTTTTTTAATATTGAATATATAATGTAAAATTTTTCATTTTTTCAGGTGTCTTTCTGTCAAATTGTTGATTTAAGAACATAATTAGTTTGTTCGAAAATTATTTTGTACCTGGTGGTCGGTCAAATAAGAATGGATTTCGGCCATATCTAGGGAATAGTTTAAAGTATAGCTTCTGGAAAAAGTTTAATGACAAGAGTGTGGTTACAAGAAAAATATAAATATTATTTAGGGAACCGTAGGATGACCGCCAGATGGCGTAACTGAGTACTAAATAATAAAAAGCGCAATTTTCTATAAATGACGCATTTTACTATTTGGTATTTAGTTACGCAATCTAGCGCTCGTCTTACGATTCTCTAAATAACTTCCGTGTTTTTTTTGTGATCACTTCAGTCATTAAATATTTTTCCAAAAGCTGTCCTATTAACGGTTCTTCAGATATGGACGCAAGCTGTTCTTATTGAGCCACCCCGTGCAACATAATATTTGAAAAGAACCTAATTATGTCATAAATTCAACTGTTTGTCAAAAATACACGTGTTTAAATAGAAAATTTTACATAATATTCAATATTAAAGAAATTGCCTATAGACTTTACTTTCATATATTCAAAACCTCAGTTTAGTACTCTTACGAGGGGAAACACCCAACTCTTGGTGTTGCTAATTCCACTCTGAAACGGTGGTTATCACCTCTAAGGAGCCAGGTGTCTGAGTCTTTTGGTTATGAATAACCGTCAGTAAGCAATTTTTTTAATATTGAATATAATGTAAAATTTCTTTTTTTTACACGTGTCTTTCTGTCAAACTGTTGATTTTAAGGCAGAATTAGGTTGTTCGAAAATCATATTGTACCTGGTGGTCGGTCAAATAAAAATGGATTTCGGCCATATCTGGGGAATAGTTTAGAGTATAGCTTCTGGAAAAAGTTTAATGACTAGAGTGTGGTTACAAGAAAAATATAAATATTATTTAGAGAACAGTAGGATGACCGCCTGATGGCGTAACTGAGTACTAAATAATAAAAATCGCAATTTTCTATAACTGACGCATTTTACCATTTGGTATTTAGTTACGCAATCTAGCGGTCGTTTTACGATTCTCTAATTAATTTCCGTGTTTTTCTTGTGATCACTTCAGTCATTAAATATTTTTCCAAAAGCTGTCCTATTAACGGTTCTTCCGATATGGATGCAAGCTGTTCTTATTTGGCCACCCCTAGCAATATAATATTTGAAAAGAATCTAATTATGTCATAAATTCAACAGTTTGTCTAAAACACACGGGTTCAAATAGAAAATTTTACATAATATTCAATATTAATGAAATTGTCTATAGACTTTACTTTCATATATTCAAAACCTCAGTTTAGTACTCTTACGAGGGGAAACACCCAACTCTTGGTGTTGCTAATTCCACTCTGAAACGGTGGTTATCACCTCTAAGGAGCCAGGTGTCTGAGTCTTTTGGTTATGAATAACCGTCAGTAAGCAATTTTTTTAATATTGAATATAATGTAAAATTTCTTTTTTTTGCACGTGTCTTTCTGTCAAACTGTTGATTTTAGGGCAGAATTAGGTTGTTCGAAAATTATATTGTACCTGGTGGTCGGTCAAATAAGAATGGATTTCGGCCATATCTGGGGAATAGTTTAAAGTATAGCTTCTGGAAAAAGTTTATTGACTAGAGTGTGGTTACAAGAAAAATATAAATATTATTTAGAGAACAGTAGGATGACCGCCAGATGGCGTAACTGAGAACTAAATAATAAAAAGCGCAATTTTCTATAACTGACGCATTTTACTATTTGGTATTTAGTTACGCAATCTAGCGGTCGTTTTACGATTCTCTAAATAACTTCCGTGTTTTTCTTGTGATCACTTCAGTCATTAAATATTTTTCCAAAAGCTGTCCTATTAACGGTTCTTCCGATATGGACGCAAGCTGTTCTTATTTGGCCACCCCTAGCAATATAATATTTGAAAAGAATCTAATTATGTCATAAATTCAACCGTTTGTCAAAAACACACGTGTTCAAATAGAAAATTTTACAAAATATTCAATATTAATGAAATTGTCTATAGACTTTACTTTCATATATTCAAAACCTCAGTTTAGTACTCTTACGAGGGGAAACACTCAACTCTTGGTGTTGCTAATTCCACTCTGAAAAGGTGGTTATCACCTCTAAGGAGCCAGGTGTCTGAGTGTTTTGGTTATGAAAAACCGTCTGTAAGCAATTTTTTAATATTGAGTATAATGTAAAATTTCTTTTTTACACGTGTCTTTCTGTCAAACTGTTGAATTTAGGGCAGAATTAGGTTGTTCGAAAATTATATTGTAACTGGTTGTCGGTCAAATAACAATGGATTTCGGCCATATCTGGGAAATAGTTTAAAGTATAGCTTCTGGAAAAAGTTTAATGACCAGAGTGTGGTTACAAGAAAAATATAAATATTATTTAGAGAACCGTAGGATGATCGCCAAATGGCGTAACTGACTACTAAATAATAAAAAGCGCAATTTTCTATAACTGACACATTTTACTATTTGGTATTTAGTTACGCAATCTAGCGGCCATCATACGATTCTCTAAATAACTTCCGTGTTTTTCTTATGATCACTTCAGTCATTAAATATATTTCCAAAAGCTGTCCTATTAACGGTTCTTCCGATATGGACGCAAGCTGTTCTTATTTGGCCACCCCTAGCAACATAATATTTGAAAAGAACCTAATTATGTCATGAATTCAACCGTTTGTCAGAAACACACGTGTTCAAATAGAAAATTTTACATAATATTCAATATTAATGAAATTGTCTATAGACTTTACTTTCATATATTCAAAACCTCAGTTTAGTACTCTTACGAGGGGAAACACCCAACTCTTGGTGTTGCTAATTCCACTCTGAAACGGTGGTTATCACCTCTAAGGAGCCAGGTGTCTGAGTCTTTTGGTTATGAATAACCGTCAGTAAGCAATTTTTTTAATATTGAATATAATGTAAAATTTCTTTTTTTTACACGTGTCTTTCTGTCAAACCGTTGATTTTAGGGCAGAATTAGGTTGTTCGAAAATTATATTGTACCTGGTGGTCGGTCAAATAACAATGGCTTTCGGCCATATCTGGGAAATAGTTTAAAGTATAGCTTCTGGAAAAAGTTTAATGACTAGAGTGTGGTTACAAGAAAAATATAAATATTATTTAGAGAACAGTAGGATGACCGCCAGATGGCGTAACTGAGTACTAAATAATAAAAAGCGCAATTTTCTATAACTGACGCATTTTACTATTTGGTATTTAGTTACGCAATCTAGCGGTCGTTTTACGATTCACTAAATAACTTCCGTGTTTTTCTTGTCATCACTTCAGTCATTAAATATTTTTCCAAAAGCTGTCCTATTAACGGTTCTTCCGATATGGACGCAAGCTGTTCTTATTTGGCCACCCCTAGCAATATAATATTTGAAAAGAACCTAATTATGTCATAAATTCAACCGTTTGTCAAAAACACACGTGTTGAAGTAGAAAATTTTACATAATATTCAATATTAATGAAATTGTCTATAGACTTTACTTTCATATATTTAAAACCTCAGTTTAGTACTCTTACGAGGGGAAACACCCAACTCTTGGTGTTGCTAATTCCACTCTGAAACGGTGGTTATCACCTCTAAGGAGCCAGGTGTCTGAGTCTTTTGGTTATGAATAACCGTCAGTAAGTAATTTTTTTAATATTGAATATAATGTAAAATTTCCTATTTTTACACGTGTCTTTCTGTCAAACTGTTGATTTTAGGGCAGAATTAGGTTGTTCGAAAATTATATTCTACCTGGTGGTCGGTCAAATAAGAATGGATTTCGGCCATATCTGGGAAATAGTTTAAAGTATAGCTTCTGGAAAAAGTTTAATGACTAGAGTGTGGTTACAAGAAAAATATAAATATTATTTAGAGAACCGTAGGATGATCGCCAGATGGCGTAACTGAGTACTAAATAATAAAAAGCGCAATTTTCTATAACTGACGCATTTTACTATTTGGTATTTAGTTACGCAATCTAGCGGTCGTCTTACGATTCTCTAAATAACTTCCGTGTTTTTTTTGTGATCACTTCAGTCATTAAATATATTTCCAAAAGCTGTCCTATTAACGGTTCTTCCGATATGGACGCAAGCTGTTCCTATTTGGCCACCCCTAGCAACATAATATTTGAAAAGAACCTAATTATGTCATAAATTCAATCGTTTATCAAAAATACACGTGTTTAAATTGGAAATTTTTTTTTAATATTCGATATTAAAGAAATTGCCTATAGACTTTACTTTCATATATTTAAAACCTGAGTTTAGTACTCTTACGAGGGGAAACGCCCAACTCTTGGTGTTGCTAATTCCACTCTGAAACGGTGGTTATCACCTCTAAGGAGCCAGGTGTCTGAGTGTTTTGGTTATGAATAACCGTCTGTAAGCAATTTCTTTATTATTGAATATAATGTAAAATTTCCTATTTTTACACGTGTCTTGCTGTCAAATTGTTGATTTTAGGACATATTTAAGTTGTTCGAAAATTATATTGTACCTGTTATGTTGAACCTAGTCACCAGCCAGGTGTTTGAGTGTTTTGGTTATGAAAAACCGTCTATGAGCCATTTTTTTAATATTGAATATTATGTAAAATTTCCTATTTTTACAAGTTTCTTTCTGTCAAACTGTTGGGACATTAGGTTGTTCAAGAATTATGTTGTACCTGGTGACCCAATAAGAATGGAATCCGGTCATATCTGGGGAACCGTTAATAGTACCGCTTCTGGAAAAAAGTTCAATGACGAGATGAAAGGTCAAAAGAAAAACAAACGAACTATTTAGAAAACGTAGGAAGAAATAATAAAAAGCGTAATTTATACAAAATTTTGTGAGTACTCGTATATTATCCCAGCTAATAGTTTAAAGACACAATTACAATCACAACATTCTACAAATCTTTCTCTAGGCGTTCATTTAGACAGAACTCATAAATCTATACATAGGTTTAATTCATATTTTAAGGGATATCTTTTAAAAATTAAATATACTTTCCTGTATATTATTGTAATTTTTTAGAATTTTGTTAGTTGCCTCGTGTATTTTTTTTTCGCAGTTTTCACTAAGTTAGAAGGCAACAGCATACAATCTTCAAGTGAAAAAATTTTGATAGCGGCTGATAAAGAAAAAATTGCTGAGAGGTACAACTTACGAGGTTTCTGAATCTTTTCCCGAACAACATGGCCAAACAACGGTTGGTCAACTACTAGAGCTTGTAAATTGCACGCCAATGAGATTCTTATCGCAAAAGTCCGTTTGCAAATTATTTGAGAAGTGTTAAGACCATATGTTAAGACAATGGGATAGTGGCGGCTCGTGGTAAGTCACATTAGCTCTGCATCTTGTGTTTGCGCTAGATAAATCAAATGCTTTCACATTGCAACACTAGCCCTTTTTGACCGACTTCAAAACAGGAGGAGGTTCTCAATTCGTCGAGATATTTTTTTTATGTATGGTTAGCGATAATTTTTTAACACGGTGTCCGATTTTAATTATTTTTTTTTGTTAGAAAGGGGGAACTTCAGGGGTGGTCCCATATAAATTTGGTCAAAATCTAATAATTGGATCCATGAGAAAATCCTCAAACTCTTCATTTTTATGTATGTTTAGCGATAATGATTTACCACCTTGTCCGATTTATAGGATTCTTTTTTTGTTAGTAAGGGGGTACCTCAGGGGTGGTCCCACAAGAATTTGGTTAAGATGTGGTGATGGCATCTGCACGTTTTTGAAGTCGGTTTTTTTTTTTTAAATTTTTAATTTCTAATACTTGTTGGGAATTATAATAAATCAGTTGCAGCTTGTAAATGGAATGTACCCTCCATAAAAAATTGTATTAGCAAAACAGCAGAAGAAATATATCCCTCAAAACCATACGAAGCCATTCAAAGAGCATCGAGTGAAGGTATTGACAAAGTCCTGCGAGAAAAGTGTAGAAATTTTAGAAAACGTTCGTCAATAATTATCTATCAAAATTGTTAGAATTGATGTATATTGGTCTGTCATGTGAATTATATATATATTCTATCAAAATAAAAAATAAAGAATATGTAATAAAACGTTCTTTATTGAGTTTGCTATATATCCGACAAGCCAGGCCATTGACTGCATTCATTCATGTTCTGTGTGTGTGTGTATGTGTGTGTGTGTGTGTGTGTGTGTGTGTGTGTGTGTGTGTGTGTGTGTGTGTGTGTGTGTGTGTGTGTGTGTGTGTGTGTGTGTGTGTGTGTGTGTGTGTGTGTGTGTGTGTGTGTGTGTGTGTGTGTGTGTGTGTGTGTGTGTGTGTGTGTGTGTGTGTGTGTGTGTGTGTGTGTGTGTGTGTGTGTGTGTGTGTGTGTGTGTGTGTGTGTGTGTGTGTGTGTGTGTGTGTGTGTGTGTGTGTGTGTGTGTGTGTGTGTGTGTGTGTGTGTGTGTGTGTGTGTGTGTGTGTGTGTGTGTGTGTGTGTGTGTGTGTGTGTGTGTGTGTGTGTGTGTGTGTGTGTGTGTGTGTGTGTGTGTGTGTGTGTGTGTGTGTGTGTGTGTGTGTGTGTGTGTGTGTGTGTGTGTGTGTGTGTGTGTGTGTGTGTGTGTGTGTGTGTGTGTGTGTGTGTGTGTGTGTGTGTGTGTGTGTGTGTGTGTGTGTGTGTGTGTGTGTGTGTGTGTGTGTGTGTGTGTGTGTGTGTGTGTGTGTGTGTGTGTGTGTGTGTGTGTGTGTGTGTGTGTGTGTGTGTGTGTGTGTGTGTGTGTGTGTGTGTGTGTGTGTGTGTGTGTGTGTGTGTGTGTGTGTGTGTGTGTGTGTGTGTGTGTGTGTGTGTGTGTGTGTGTGTGTGTGTGTGTGTGTGTGTGTGTGTGTGTGTGTGTGTGTGTGTGTGTGTGTGTGTGTGTGTGTGTGTGTGTGTGTGTGTGTGTGTGTGTGTGTGTGTGTGTGTGTGTGTGTGTGTGTGTGTGTGTGTGTGTGTGTGTGTGTGTGTGTGTGTGTGTGTGTGTGTGTGTGTGTGTGTGTGTGTGTGTGTGTGTGTGTGTGTGTGTGTGTGTGTGTGTGTGTGTGTGTGTGTGTGTGTGTGTGTGTGTGTGTGTGTGTGTGTGTGTGTGTGTGTGTGTGTGTGTGTGTGTGTGTGTGTGTGTGTGTGTGTGTGTGTGTGTGTGTGTGTGTGTGTGTGTGTGTGTGTGTGTGTGTGTGTGTGTGTGTGTGTGTGTGTGTGTGTGTGTGTGTGTGTGTGTGTGTGTGTGTGTGTGTGTGTGTGTGTGTGTGTGTGTGTGTGTGTGTGTGTGTGTGTGGGTGCGTGGGTGCGTGGGTGCGTGCGTGCGTGCGTGCGTGCGTGCGTGCGTGCGTGCGTGCGTGCGTGCGTGCGTGCGTGCGTGCGTGCGTGCGTGTGGGTGCGTGCGTCTGTGTGTGTGTGTGTGTGTGTGTGTGTGTGTGTGTGTGTGTGGGTGCGTGGGTGCGTGGGTGCGTGGGTGCGTGCGTGCGTGCGTGCGTGCGTGCGTGCGTGCGTGCGTGTGGGTGCGTGCGTGCGTGCGTGCGTGCGTGCGTGCGTGCGTGCGTGCGTGCGTGCGTGCGTGCGTGCGTGCGTGCGTGCGTGCGTGCGTGCGTGCGTGCGTGCGTGCGTGCGTGCGTGCGTGCGTGCGTGCGTGCGTGCGTGCGTGCGTGCGTGCGTGCGTGCGTGCGTGCGTGCGTGCGTGCGTGCGTGCGTGCGTGTGTGCGTGCGTGTGTGCGTGCGTGCGTGCGTGCGTGCGTGCGTGCGTGCGTGCGTGCGTGCGTGCGTGCGTGCGTGCGTGCGTGCGTGCGTGCGTGCGTGTGTGCGTGCGTGCGTGCGTGCGTGCGTGTGTGTGTGTGTGATTGGATTTTATGACTGCGGATATAATCCATTAGCCTATTATATATTCATGTTCTATGAATATCCTAAAAACGTTATGTTTGTTCTCTTTGGTATGTCCCTTCTAGAATGTTTTTAAAACTTACATAGTGTATACTTTGAAAGTATATTCTAGAAAGTACAGGGTCATTTATTAAGGGTGGCGACTGGCCGTATCTCAGAACATCTTGAAATAGATTTTTTTTTGAAAGAAGCGCAAAAACAGGTCGATTTTTATTTCAAGGGAGACACCTTTCTATAATATTCTCAACTGTCATGCATCATTCCTCTCCCATACGTCAATCTTACAAATACAATTTAAATAGGGAAAGTACCAAGTATGACACATCGTCGGAAAGGCAAGTTTATGGAGAATTCAGTAATATGTTCGTTCATTGTCATTCTTTTTAATTTTAGCGCCCTCTAGCGGGTTAAAAAATTATTACCTATGGTAAAGTGTGACACTTCAATGGACAGCTAATTTTATTAGTAATCCAATGCACCACATAACATTAACCTCTAGATATCTCCATATTGCACTTGCAACAAAATAAATTTAGTGATAATGCATTATTTTTCCTTTTAGTTCATTTTACTTTCCTATCTGTATACAGATAAGGAAAGTGTAGGAATCATGATTTTTTCGACCTCGAGTTGTCGACAGATTTTAACGTTTTGTTTGTGTTATGTTTGTTACTGAGGGTATAGATGTAATACTGTCACGTTAAGCGTGTTTTATAATAAAATCATGTCACGATTTACGTGTTTTAAATAATTAATTAATTATCTATGTCCCGGGGGTTGAATAACAAAATATATGAATCCGGGCCTCAAATCATATAAACACTATTTCGCCTTAAACTTGGCTTCTCAGCCCTTCACTGTATAACACTTGAGTTTTCGACAGATTTTAACGTTTTGTTTGTGGTATGTTTGTTACTGAGATGTAATACTGTCACGTTAAACGTGTTTTATAATAAAAACATGTCACGATTTACGTGTTTTAAATAATTAAGGGACTATCTGTGTCCCGGGGGTTGAATAACAAAATATATGAATCCGGGCCTCAAATCATATAAACAGAATTTCGCCTTAAACTTGGCTTCGTAGCCCTTCACTGTATAACACTTGATGTTAGAACCTAACTCGTCCCTGAAAAGGAGCTGAAGAAAACACAGTGTTCTTAAAACAAATATATTATAATTATTATATTATATTTGTTATATAATTCAATTATTCATAACACAAAAAAAACTTTTAATTTAAACTATAGAAATCCTGAGCTGAACGTTACAAAATGATCCAATGGTGTCCCTATGGCTATCAGCAATTCTTTTCTAAATTTTTTTGGTATGCTACAACAAAACTTACAAATTATTTGATTTTGTAAATACACAAAATATTTGTGAAAACTTACACATGAAATGTTATTTCTTCCTTGTATCTTCTACCGTAAGAGGCATTGTTACATCCAGGTACAAAACAACAAGACATTTTGGAAATCCTGTAAATATTTAACATCAAACTACAAACGTTTTTCATTAAAATAATACACTAAACGACTAAACAAAAAATATTTTAAATAAAACATTTACTAGAAGAACAAAATAAACAACACAACAGATAAAAAAATAGATTATAAACGTCGAACGTCGATCTTAAGGTTATTACTAAAATTGCGCCGATTCTGTCTTGTCAGTAGTGCCAACTTAAAATTTACCCATAATAGCGCTCATCATATTGGGGGTCAAAATTTTTTCACGGTGCGGTATCTAGACTTTCTGAGAGCTATGAGTCTGACTTATCTGTCAAAATAAAAGGTTTATTACAGTAAAAATCATGGAAATATGATAAACGAAAACTTTTTTTAGGCCGATTAGATGTATTAAAATTTTAATTTTAACAACAAATAAGCATTGAAGGTTCAAATAAAATGTCTACCTCTTGAACCTGTACTACGTTCTGCAAATTAAATTACTGCACTCCTGTCTTCTCTAGACTATAGAAATTATAAACAAAAATATCTCTGAAGAAAACTACACAATTAAAAACCAACAATTTGAAGAATTAATTTATAATTCCATTATGTATTAACGAACAGCACATATTTTTGTAACTTTTTATTTATACATGTATTTCAACAACACCTTGTTTTAACTTACCTAATTATTCTTTGATGTTCAAAAATACAAAGCTGCATCGTAACAAAATCTGCTCTATCATCATCGCAATCCAACTGTCCTTTAATCTTCTTACTATACGAATCGAAATTATTTAAAAAGTATTTCAAAATATCTATTTGGCCCAGAACATAACTCATAAAACTGTAGAATAATGTATCGGTGCCGTAGTTAATAAAGATGCAAACGGAGCAGCCGATTTCTTCGACCAAATAAGCTAAGACGTGATATTTGTGTTCGTCGAAAGGAAAATATGGTGAAAGCGGTAGCGGTTTTTCGTAAATAGTTTGATTCGTAGCTGGATTATAATACAATTGTTTTGGTAAAAATAGAGGATATAATATGTAAAGGTACACTGTAGAATCTAAAAATTTTTTATTTATGAAAATATACCTACACAACAAGAAAACTAGATAAAAATAAATATATGACCCAATTCTTTAAATACAGTTGTTATTTTGCAATTTTCTAACTACTTTCATAGCAACTGTATAGCAACTTCATCAAAAGTTACCATTCTGCCTTAATTAGGCCCTTTTGTATGGAGTAATCCAAAACATTAATGACTTTTGGGTTGACTACGACGATTGCTCTCTATCATCGTTACTTTAAAGAACTGTCACCTAGTCTATATAGTAGAGGAGCCAGGACACTTTTTTGGTACACATTTGCACAAGGTATTATCTAAACAGACATTTTTAAGACGTCCTCATCGAGGACCCTATCGCATTAGGCACTAGTAAAGTATTTCCATGTTCTGCAAGGTAAGAATGAACGAAATATTTGTAATTTTGACTTGCGCAAATAACACAGCTAAAAGTGTACTGGCTCCCCTACCAATAATAAAAGTTAAAAATTACATTTACGGATGTGTAATTGGAACTCAGAGTAGAAAACATTACAATAAATCTTTAATTTTAACACAAAGTAGGATTTTCGCATGAGTATTAGATGTCATTAATAACGGGAAAGGTCTATTAAAACGTTCTTTATTTTTATTTTTAGAAAAATCAAATTAAAAGTGACAGAAACATGATAGAAACTACTGTAATAAAAACCAATATTTTATTATATAAATTTTATGCACGATAAGTAAGGTAAAATAATATTGTTTTCAATTTTAATATAATACTTTTTCCGAGTATATAGCATTTGTAACTGTTACGTTTGTTTAATTTATTTATAGTTTATTTATTTAAAACACACTATTTACAATTTATTTATGACTTATTAATTAATTTATAAAATACCTAGGCACTCACAATTTTAATTTATTTATTACAGTTTATCTTTTCTGTCCACCACTTAAATTCAATCTTCCCGTCAGTCGACCACTCACGCTGTTTATAGAAAGTTTAACTCTGTGCTAGAATATTCTCGGGTTTCCACAACAATCGAGAACTGCCTCTCTATGACTCCTAGACCGCAAAGGGATCACTCCGCTAATTTCTCGAAACGTCAGCGGCATACCTAAAAGATTCAGGGGTTTCGACCATGAGTCGGGTGGCAGACTTCAAGATCGTGCTCTACAGAGACTGTTTAGGCATTCCCATAACATTGCCCCCTCCTTAAGAAATAATTCCTCCTGGAACTAAAACTGAATGGTTCTATCTGCAACTGAATCCTCTTTTACAATTTCCAGTTGTATGGAAGTAACAAGGGATAGTCTTCGCTATAACCTAAACGCTGAGAGAATGGCTGCAGACCAGAATTTCAACCTGGGTATCTTGGAAGATTACTTCCACCATGTTTCTAATGATCTTCCAATTCAGATGGTTGCTCTCTATCTTTGGCATAGCTAGTTTATGTACATTGAACTTTAGTACATGCTGCCTCAGACTGAGTAATGTTTCCTATACATCATAATAGGTGGGTCTATTTCGGAAGGCGTACTTTGTTATCAAGTACAAAATTTAACGTAATTCATCTTGAAATTTCAATGCTTTTCCAGGGGCTGGTAACTAATCTTGAAGTTCTGTCTAGCAATCGACCAAACTTCTTCCGAAACACTGAAGCCAAACCTCGAGCTTCGTAGATGTTGGTGGAAGTGCTATGGACCAGCGAGTAATCTTTAGGAATCGTTTAACACCATGTCTTGCTTTTTTGGTACCTTGATATGCACCCATAAATTCTTCAAAGACAAGGTCAGGTATTTCTTGGAGCTGATTTACTTCTTCTTCCTCTTCATGGTCACTCTCAAAAGGCGCCAGCCGGTTTTGGTGCACCTCATTTGGTTTACTATACTTATACGGTAAATGACACCATTTATTTTTTTCTTGATAAGATACGGACCTTTCCAAAACTTTTGTCTTTTTGGGTTATGGAACCAGACTTTCTCGCCTTTCTTGAAACATCCTTCTGTGGCTTGGGTATCGTATCGCTTCTTCATTATATTTGAAGATGCGAGCGTATCAGTTTATGCCTATCGTTCATTATTCTTCGTAAATAGATCACATAATCTTCACCAGCTACATCTTCTCCAGGTCAGCATCCAAACTCAAGGAGGTTGTACAGTAGTTTCATATCATGCCCAAACAGCGAAAGAAACTGATCCCAATGTCGCTGATAGTTTAAAACTACTTTTGACATATATTTTCCAATAGTCTTATTTATTCGCTCTACCATTCCATCAGATTGTGAGTGCAATGCTGCGATTCTGGTTTTCTCCATGTCTAGTCTTCACAGATTCCACGAAAGAGTTAGCTTTTAAATTTTTTGCCTTGGTCACTGTGGATCTCCAATGGCACTCCAAATCAACAGATAAACTCTTTTATCAACACATCTGCAACAGTTGGGGCCTCTTGATTTGCAATTGTGTAGACTTCCACCCATTTTGTAAAATAATCCATTATCACCAAAATGTATTTATTACCATCCTCGGTCACGGGAAATGGTCCAGCAATATCTAAGGCGATCCTCTCAAATGGGCTACCAACGTTGTATTGCTTCATGGGAGCCTTCCTTCTTCATTGAGGTCCATTCCTTAAAGCACAGGTGGTACATCTCTTACACCAGTCCCTTACATCATTGAAACTGTTTATCAAGTAAAACCTTTCCCGAACTTTCTGAAGGGTTTTCTTAACACCGAGATATCCTCCTGATAGACTGTCGTGTAACTGACGAAGTACTTTCACTACTCTAGTCTTTGGAATTACCAAATATTATCTGTTTTCGAAACCACCATCATTCTCTAGTACTCGCCTTCTTCTAGAATAAAAGAGTCCCACTGAGCCCAATATGACTTGACTACTAGAGAGTTTTGATAATTCTTGCCTGGTAGGTCTACGATTTTCCTCTTTCCATTGTCGCATCTTCTTTAAAACGGGATCGTTCTCTTGTTCTGCCCTAAGTTTTACAAGGGCCCACTCATCGCTGATAACCGTCGTGCGTCGTACTGTAACTTCTTTAGTAGATGTGGCCAACCCCTTTCCAAGCAGAGGTCCTTAACCAATTACACTTCGAAGGCTCCACCATAACAGGCGTTTCTTCTCTACAGTTTCTTGCAATCGCGTTACTCTTGTAGTTTCACATCTATCAGACAGTTTTTTGATGCGTTTGCGCGAACTGTTTACATTTTCCATTTTACCGCAATTCCAGCACTTAATAGTCTTCAGTTGCTTCTCAATAAGACTTTTTATCATGTGAAATAATTGGTCGAATTCCTGTTCTTCCTTTTTTTTACAGTTCTTACTTTAACTGTTTCCACCAGTAGGCAGCGTAGCCGTATTCGTTTGCTCTGGCAGCTGTTTTGAACTGTTTAAAGTAGTCTGTGACATATTCCCGTCGAAAGTTGTTACTTTAATACGAGCAGAATTTACAGCTCCTTTCAATTTCAACTTTGGCTCCACCTCATTGCACTGTATTTCAACGTCCTTGATCTGTTCTGTATGTTACAGTTCTTCTATCTTCTTTTCCATCTGTTTAATTTTCTCCTCTACACAAGATATCTTGTTTTCCAAAACAAAGATTTCATTTTATAGAGAAGACATTTCAGAAAAAAATTCATCTTTCAAAGAAAAGATTTTGTTTTCTAAATTCAAAGAAATTTCTATTTTTAAATAAGATATGTCAGAAGTTACCTTTTCTTCTGAGGAAGAAATATCAGACGAAACTTCACCTTCTAAGGAAGTAATGTCAGAAGAAACTTATTTTCTAAGGAGGAAATATAATTTTTTATAGAGGAAACATCTGAAGAAACTTTAGTTTCTAATGAAGAAATGTCAGACGAAATATCGGTTTTCATGGTTGATATTTGACTTTCTAATGAAGAAATTATAGAAGACGCATCATCCGAAAATAGAAATATTTCCGGATCCAAACCTTCGCTTTCCATTGTTTCTTTAAGCCGCTTAGCTAGCTGTTTTCTTCCTTGTCGTCTGCAAATCACGATCCTATAGTTCTTGACACAATTCAGCCATTTTTAAATCACACCATTTTTTAGCTATTTTTGTCCACTATTTATTTACAGTTCCACTTCTAACACCAATGTAATGTTTGTTTAATTTATTTATAGTTTATTTATTTACTTTACTTTATTTACAATTTATTTATAACGTACTAATTAAATTATATAATACTTAGGCACTATTATGACTCATAATTCTAATTTAATTATTACAATCTTGGGATCTATCCGGTAGCTTCTCGAAGCGGTGCGTTTGTCCCTACATGGCCAGCGCAGGCAAGGAGTAAACAAAGTACAGAGACGACTTCATATCACAATATTTATAAGAATATTACAAAGTTAGAAAAAAGGTTTGCCTGTGTACTATTTTTTAAATTATTTAACTATGTAAACTACTTAAACTTGCTACTGTAGTTTGATTATTTTATATAAAATGAATTTTTTTTGTCACTATTGTATTTTTACTTACCTCATGTATTATAGCATTGTATAGTAATGTAAGACCTTCTTTTGTTTATTTAATAAATATTAATTAGTAATACATGAGTACATCAGCTTGATAAACAAGCTTGAAAACATCGATAAAATACTGTTTGTACAGATTAATTATCTTTTTTGGCAAATTAAATAAGAAATTTAGTTATCATGTACAGTGGTCGCAATACACTCAACCAAAAAGTAGCGTAAATATAATTAAAAAAGTGATCGGGACAATGAAAATGTTCGTTAAAATCAGTCCAACGTACAAATTAATTGTCTCAATAAATATTTTTCATAAGTTAATAAACGTGTTCATTGCTCAATGTAAGGTACATTGTATTTATGGATTTAGTTTACTGATTTTTATGCCCTGCAATTCTTTGAGTCAATGATCATATACATTGAAATTATGTAGAATATTGATTAAGCCAATGTATCATATACATTGAAACAGTTAAGTTTATTTATTAATATCATGAAAAACTTAAATTGTCACAATGTTCATGGTTCAATGATCCAGCGTACATTGTACATCGAGTCAATGTAGAATATTGATTAAGCCAGTGTATCACATACATGGAAACACTTAATTTTATTTATTAATTTCATGAAATGTAGTACATTACAACAATGTATAAAGAAAAGGAACAGTAGGGTGAGTCTATAAAAAAATTCAATGTTTTTTTATATATATATATTAACAAATTTCAAAAAGTAGACATGAAAAATTATAAAACATAAACCAATTAAAGAGGGGGTTTTCGTGCAAAAAAATATGTAAATTGATTTTTGCAATGTGGTCGCCGCAGAATTAATTATAAAAAAGTGCTCAGTTGTAAGGACTTTTCCATTAGAAAGCCACTAAGCACATTTATAATCAATATTGCGGCGCCCATATTCCATATTTTAGATAAGCGATCAAAAGTATCACTTTTTAGGAACAACATAAGCCCAACCACGATTCTCTACGACATTCCTAAACTGTAGAAATTAATTTTGAAAAGTGCCTTTTTTATAAACAAATGTTTTTTTGCAAAAAGTATAGTTTTGTAACTCAAAAAAAAAACACTTATTCTACACCTATAATCCATTAAAGTTATATGTTTATTATATTTTAAATTATATATTAATTAAAAAACTGAACTATCTTGTTTGTCTGATAAAAATTCTGCCAAAATATGAATTTTTGAAAAAGATTTTTCTGGTTTACTTTTATAAAAGTATGTTTGTATAAAAGTCCAAAACATTTGGGACTTTTTAGGAAAATCTAAATTAAAAAGAAAAAATATTTATAACATATGTCCACAGCCCTTAAAAAATGACAAAATGTAAATCGAATTTCATCGAAATAGACAACTATCTCTTTGATAGAAAGGACATCCTTGCCAACAGTCAATATAAATGGCTGTATGGCTTGTTTTTGGTTTTTAAGAAATTCCAAATGGTCTTCCTGTGCACATTTTGCTATGTATAGGAAGGAATCTTGCGAATCTTTTATGGTGAATTTTGTTGTGACTTTCTTGTCCAGGGTTTCATCTTTTTTAATAGTTTTATTTGTTGGTACAAAATATCCATGGAGCGCCCACATTATTGCCGCATCACGACCATCTAAAATGTTTATAAAAATGTAATAAAATGTAGCAAAACTAATTCATAAAATTTGTAAAACAGTCACTAACACTTACTTTCACTAAGGTCTTTGTTTGTCATATTTGCTAAAATTCGTCTTATCCCCTTTTCTTTAATATGGTTTTCATCGTTAAGAAATGAAAGAATTACGTTACAATATGTTGGCCAATTCTTTAATAGACCATCAGCATTCTCGAAAGCTGCAGTAAAGTCCATGTCGATCTACAAAGTAAAATGTCAATTAGATCAGATATAAATTTGCTCTTGCAATTAAGGTCATACCAAACGAAAACCTGACGGGTACTTATAAAACGGCCATTTTTCCAAAATATTGGTCGTAGACTTTAGCATTTTAAGGTCATTAAAACGGTACTGCTTGCACGCTTTCCATGCGCTGTCAAATACTTCTGAAGAAAGATTGTCAAATTTTAAAGATCTATAAATATCTTCTGCGTCTTCTTCTGGCACTAAAAGTATAAAGCGATAATATATAAATTAGGAATATAACGCTGTTTATCGAATAAAATAATACAATTTACCTGGATATTTGTTCTGCCAAGATTTTACTTTCTGATTTAAAGTTTGATCATCATCTGTTCTTGACACCAAATGTTGTGCCACTGCAGTTTTAAAAGAAGATTTACGGTTACAGCATTTGTTGTATAATTTACATCACATTTTTTAAAAAATTTCATACCAGCGAAGCAACAATTGCTATTTGTGAAAATTGTGGATACATGTATCATTAGAAATTCAGAAATATTTAAGGCATTAACACCTGTTATCTACAAAAAAGTCAAATTTGTTTGGCACTAAATCCGACCAGACCCCATGATTTTAGGTATTGAGTCGATGGCTTATTTGCAATAAGACGTAGGTAAACCACAAATTAAAAAAAAATCGCCATTATACAGAAGATACTACCTATTCTGCATTTGCCAGCAAAATGCAAAATCTTTTAAATATAAACCTACACGGTAACATGGCGTCTTATCGGTTGCTGTGTATGTTTTTCCTGTACAATGAAAAACTTACCGATTCGGGGTTACGTTATATTGTAAATAAGCCATCAATATCTTTAATAATAGTAAGTACTTACCGAATACACAAATTAAAAACACCTATCCGATACACCTAAATTATAAAAAATACGAAAAGCCAGTAAGCCACCTTATTCCTTTTGGAACGAGAAAAAACAAACAACACTTTCAGTCTTTCTATGCCGCCAAGCTTGAGCTTGGGTGCCAATCGGGGTATATCGGCAAAGGTCGGCTATAAATCGTTCATTGCGGCAATGTATACATTTATTGAGCTGACAAACATTAGCATTAGCATATTATGAGCATAATATTTGGTAAATTCAGGCAATGTACCTGTTTATTGACTAATGAACTTGTGTATCAATGTTATGAATTTTCGTTGTTAATTCTATTAATTTGCCTAATGAATAAATTTATCAATAACATGAAATTTCAATAAAATATTTTATTGTAACAGTGAATGACTAGATTATTTTTTAATAAACGGGATTCATTATATTAATGACCCTGGTTATAAATTGATTTAAAAAGTGTATAACATTTTTCATAATATTAATGAAAAATTAATTGGACCAATGAACTTGGTGTCAATAAATGAATTTTATTAATATTATGAACAGATTTATTTTCAGTGTATAATTTGTCTGAAGTGGGGATGCACGTGGTCTATTTTCGCCGCCTACCATAACAGTGTAGGATGGGCAAATTTTACTCTACCCCATACAAATAACGATGCACTTATAACAAAATAATTATCATTTGAAAACTATTTTTTTATAAATATTATTCATTACATTTGAATAAAAATAGAAGAATTATTTTTTGTGAAATAAAATTTTATGTTCGAATTGCATTTTTCTTTAATTTTTTTCTCGGGAAAATATTTACAAAACAATCTTTTGGATGCTAATGAAAAAACTATTTGATACGATTATGGAAATTACAACTGTCAAACGTTCGTATAAACTGACTTCAAACGAAGCTCATGTTAAGCGGCGCCCGTTACCTTATCTATATTTCATTTTTTGTTTTTATGCACCTGAATCTGTCTTGTCAATATTTTATTAAGGCAAGTTGATTTTAATCATAATATCGTCAGTGTAAATCGTAAAGCGCGTAACTCCTTGTAGGAAAAATTTACAGAAGAGCCAAAAAACTGATTTAAATAAGAACCCCTGAACTTATTAAAACTCAATTTGTTTTTATGAGAAATATTGTAATTTGGATGAATAATAAAATAAGCATTTCTCAGAAGATAATTCTGACATTTTGGTACTATAATCAACATTTCAGAAAGAAAGTGGAGTTACCTATTTTCCGATTTACACTGACGATATTTTGAAGTCAAAAATTTACCGTACTTCTATTTACAATTACTTAACGAACACTCTGTATATTCTAGTTTTTACTTACCCACAGAGAATAAAAGCCAATAGAACCAGTTCACTTTACTATTTTTTCTCACATTCTCGTTGTATGTATCTATAATTCCTTTATCATTAGAATTCCTAATTTGCGTTTCTTTCTCCCATATCTCCTGAATCAAGTTATTAGCTTCTTTGGTTTTTATTGATATTCCCCGATATAAACCTATTAAAATACTCCTAAATTTATATCATCTATATCTGTAACATGTGGAGGGTGGGTTACCCACACGGCACTTAGGGATCATTAGGTCCATTGTGCATCCTCCTAAGATGATAGGCATCTCCTAGCTCGTGAGCCAGCCTACAGATTTAATGTAGTTGACAGCATCGCCAAAAGGTGCTTCTCTTATATCGGCCGGTGTTAGCCGATACTCGCCGCACTCAAATCTTCTAATAAATGAGAGCGGTGAGCAATCGTACCCTCTGCAGAGTGCGGATTCTGACAGCCCCATGATATGGACATGCTTCCGTACTTGGCAATGACCAGTCAGAATGCCTGTAACTGGCGCATATTCTGTCTAGTCATAGTCAAGTATCTGTTCGCTGCAGTGTTGTCAGGATAACTTAAGAGCTCCCTGGAAACTCTGCAGTTTCTTGTTTCATCTGATGTGTCCAACACATAACTTTCCTGTTATTTTGTACAACATATTGTATCACCCCTGTAAATGTTTAGAGGATACTTACATTTTCGCTCGTTAAATATCTAGACATGCTCAACCCGCCGTTATTGTATTCGATCGAATTTCGTATTGGTACTAGACTTCATTAGAGACTGGAGTCGAGAATTTCTATTTCTTGCTGTAGATTCCTAATAAGGGTAAAACCGGTTTAAGAATAACTTTCTCATTAATAGGCAAAATCCATGGAGGTAAAAGGTACGGACACGTGGTCCACGACGGGTTCACTTCCGCCATATTCACGATACACAGACTAACGGTATGTTCCTGCACATTCAGCTGCAGCTAACAAATATACAAACATTAGAATGTTTTTCCTCATTAAAAATAAAATATGTGATAGCATAAGCTATCACAACAATAAAATTTTATATTGTTTAATGGTCAATCATAATTTTTATATTATTTGTTATTAAGACCATAATATATTATCTATTATTACCTACCTATTAAACAGCTGTTTGATTATTTTATGTTAGATCAGTTACGGGCCAACATAACAGTTGTGTTAAACCATGATAATATATTAAATCAAATGAAAGTTCTGAACTTTATAATTATTCTATAAAGCAGTAACAAAATCTTTCACTTACACATTTTCTATTCTTTGAAACTTATTTAATTTTTATTTCATAAAACTTATTTTGTTAATAAGTGGAATTACTGAAAATTAATTATTATAACCTTAATCGTCCGTTTTAATTTTTTTAATAAATATAACTCACATTTCCTTAAAAAAAAAAGAAAAATGTTGGTTTGGATTCAAAATAGTCCATACCTGGCGGATCGGCCATATTGAGTCGTCGTAAGCCACGCCCAGTGATATCGTTTTGGATGTTCGAAAAAGCTGCTTGTAGCGTCTCCCTACCTTCTAACTCTATGGTAAAATCAAAGGTAGAGTATTGAAAATATTTTCTATCTCTGCTTTTTTCTTTTAACGTAATACAATACCTGGTGAGAGATTAGCCAAAGGAATAGTTGACAAAAGAGAAACGGCCGTCCATATATGGCTTTGAGAATTGTTTGATGTATTTTAATTTAATTATTATTCTGGTTGAGTTTATTCTGTTTTCTATGATGCATACTATCGATTAGATTATGATCATAATTATGGCTGTTGACAATTTGTTTAATGGTATTAAGTTCTTTATTAAAATTATTGATAATGGAACTTCTAATAGATATTCTAAATAAGAGTTGTATGCAACTGATAGATTGGATAAGTTATCTCTAACAACACCTGTATGTATGTTTTTAGTTTTCATGGAACGATCAGAACCTATTTAATTTTGATCAATTTTTAACAAAATCCATCCACCCGTCGCTGGACAGCCTATATATTATAAAAGATTATGAGAAAAACAACTTTTTTGAGTAGGTCCATAATACAAAAAAAAGTTAAGTTACATAATAGGTTACTTTTTAAGATATTTAAATTAACAATTTTTGTAGAATATTTTGTTTACTATGAAAAATCAAGCTACCTATGGATGAAAAGTATGTGAAATTACGTCTCTGCCTATCAATTTCAAGAAGACAGAAATTGTCCTTTTTACAAGGAAAAGGATAAAAATGGGATTAGAACCTCCAGAGCCCTTAAACACAAAACCTAATTTTGTAAGTATCTATTTAACTTCTTTGACAGCAAGTTACCATGAAACTCACACTTAGAAAACAGAGTCAAAAGAATCATACATTGCTTATGAACAATGCCGCCGAACCATGGGGCGTACCTGGGGTTTCTCCCCCAGAGTCGTCACATGGACTTACACGGTCATCATAATACCAATGCTAACATACGGAGCAGTTATCTGGGTACCGAAAACTCAAAATTTTGCAGATATTCGTAAACTAGAACAAATTCAAAGAACAACATGTCTCAACATAACAGGAGCCACAAAAACCACACCAACCGAAGCCATGAAAGTCATTCTTAGTCGCAGTCCCCTTGATACTAGGAGGTTACTCTGATGATAATGACATGCCTCCGCTCGGTTGGAATAGAACCTGATGTAGGATCTGATGAGGCGAGACGTCGCTTTTGGCAGGAGGCGCTCGATATGCTCCCAAATAATTTTTGGACCTAGTCCCTCTCTTGGGGTAACAACATGGCCGACGCTCTCATTTATTAGAAGATTTGTGTTCGGCGAGTATCGGCTAATACTGGCAGATAGAAGCACTTCTTTGTAACGTTGTCAACTACATTAATTCTGTGGGCTGGCTCACGAGCTAGGAGGTGCCCATCTACTTAGGAGAATGTACGGGCTTAGTGACGCCTAAGTGCCATGGGGTAACCCATTCTCCACGCGTTTCAGATACTGATACCTCTCGTACGCCATAATTTTTACCGGAATTAAAACTATCTGAAGTTTCCTCGGGGACACCAGGTGTATTCATTTATATTTTTATTTGAATAAATTAAATATACTAACGATGTTATATTTACTACAAAAAGCATCCATTTCGAATTAAATAAAAATTATTACCTATTGAGTAAACGGTCACTGAAATAGCGTTATTTGTTAGAAGTCTCAGATCAAATTTGTAGAACATCAGTAAATATATTTCAATATAAGTGACTGCCATAAAATAAATAGACGCCAATAAAAAAATCCAAGAATAGACTGTGTAACATCTGTACAAAAAAGATTTTTTATCAGTTATGAACGTCCATGTTCCCGTAATGAGGTTGAAGAGGGTTGCTGCTCTCAAATGTTCAATTTGTGGAACCTGCAAATGAAAAAAAATGTGTTGAGTGTTTTTTAGTTTTACGTATGCTTAAATTTTAGTTTTTGAATAATCAGTAGTTAACAATTTTTCAGATCGTCTTAATTATCTGTTTGTATATACCATTTATTTTAAAATTGTCGGTTAGAGGAGGCGTTGAAGAATCCTCTGGAAATTCGAAGACAAAGAAAAAGAGCTGAAGGAGTGATGTAGTACATTGAAAAAAACTCTGGAGAAGAGCGGAGAAGAGGAGCTGAAGAAGTGACATGAAAGACTATCGATTTATTAAAAGACGAAGAAGTGACGTAGAACCATCGACGAAGAGGAGAGAGATATGTCGTATTTAACAACAAACATGCACAGTAGCATCGTCAAGAGAGCATTAACGTATGCATTTTGTTATTAATGGTCCGGTACTCAATGTAAAATATCATATACCTAGATGTTATCTTTAAAAAAATCTGCCCAATAGAATTTTCTTAGCTTATATCTTCATTATTACTGGTTTAATTGGAACGAAGCAAAGGACAATCAGCGTGAAAGGTCATGTAGATGCCATTTACAACGAAAAAATCATAAGAAGTTCCCAAAGGACCTGTAAGGGGTTTTCTCGCGACAGAGAAAACGTTTCCTTACAGGCGGCTCTCGAGCGCCAGATTTTTTGTTATGATTTACTCCACAAAAGGTCACTTGGACACAGGTAATGGTAGGCCACAAGTAATGGGCTTTAATCGTTGCTTGGGTTGGTACAAAATTTATCAGTAGCTGAAATACAAGGGGAAATAAAGTATGGAATTAGTAACCAGTAATAAGGCAACTTAATATTGACACATACATTGTGAATAAATATTTACACATTAAAAATAAAAAAAATTATATATTTCAATGCCCACCCTCTTTGCGATGATATTTAATATAACCCTGAACAAACCAAACAAAAAAAAACGGACGGTATTAAAATCCCGACTAGTCACAATCAGACGTCAAAATTAAATTAAAATAAAATGAGTGTTTTGGTCGCAGGAAGAATTAACTTGACTACTTAGTCGGAAATTAAACTAAAACATAATATACCATTTCGGTAAGGGAAAATTCTAAGAGTGGTCGTAGCAAAAATTCACTATTTAACTGTCGCATCAGGAATTAAACTAAAATGTACTTTACTATTTCGGTAAGGAAGAATTATCTATACAGTCGCAGAGAGTGCGAGGAGACAGGGTCATGAAAGAACTACTTGTAGTAAATATTCGAAAAGGGAAGAAAATAAATTTATACCCGGGGTAGCCCATTATCCCAGAATGAACTGATCGTCATCACGAGCCCACTCAGACAGGGTAATGAAGCTATTAAGATTTCTTTAATTTGCAATTTGCACGAAAAAAAATAAAGAATACAAAAGTGTAACGAAGTTACTAATTTAATTATTTGAGAAACATAGAATCCATCAAAAGACCGAATTTAACATTTAATTTAAATATAACGATTTAAAATCATTTTTATTTTATTTTTACTAATTACCATGAAAACATAACGTCGAAATTCCAATTTTCAAGCGAATTCTGTGTTTAAAGCCATCCAGTCATCAACATTATTTGCTATTAGTAGGCGGTCGAATACAGTGGCTCACGCTCTCTCTCCTACTATTCAGTCAAGCTGGCGCATAGGCGCTTTGCGACCTATAAATGATGCATGCAAAGCAAAGCGGGAAATAGTCAGTTCCCAACGATGACCGAATAAAGCAATTATCTAAACTGTATATCATAAAAGCTCTCCGAAGCCCGCTAAGTCATGGGAGCGCTCCCATGAGAGTGCTCCCATATATTTTGCTCCCTTACTCTTAGGTGGGTATATCGTGCTTACTCACTTTTAGCCCAGGTACATGCGTAGTAAGGTCAGATTTTATACTATGGGAGGGAGAATTGCAGGCTTGCCAGATTAGGTCCGTATTTATCACAAAGCAAATTTGAATTACTAAGGGCTGATTCCACCGTTGAGTTAAACAGAGATTAAAATGACATTGTTAATGTAAAAATGTCATTTTAAACTTCGTTTAACACAACGGTGGGTCGGTCCTTAAATAGTAGATCAAAGTTATTCTGTCGACTTGGCAACGTTGGCATGGGAGTATGGGAGCATGGGAGTGTGGGAGTGCTCCCATGAGTTAGAGAATAGGTATCCAGATAGGAAACTGGTTTTATCGGCTGTGTTTATTGTTTTTGTCTATTTTTCCTTTTTTTATCATTTCGATTCAAGTTGTATTAAAATTAAATTGGTTTTCCTTCTCCGAAATTATTAAAATATAATTTATTTGCATTCACGTTTTTCCTATAAAACAGGTTAAAAATTGATTAGTACCAGCGTAAGAATAAATTTTGTATTACTTTTAAGTAGAGTCCGTAATTTTAAAAACTATTATAGGGGGAGTTCCATAATTAATCAAATTTTATAAAATAAAATCTGAATCTAGTGACTGCCTGCGAGAGTGGTTCTCAACAGTTTATCTAGCATTTGGATATTGTATTTGGGTAGTTTCCGATTATTATTAGTATTATTTGAAGTAGTTTTCATTTTATTTTTAAACAATTCTAGAATAGTATCTGCATCTAGTGACTGCCTGCGAGAGTGGTGCTCAAGGGTTTATCTAGCATTTTATATATTGTATTGGGGTAGTTTCCGATTATTATTAGTACTATTTAAAGTAGTTTTCATTTTATTTTCAAACAATTCTAGAATAATATCTAAATCTAGCGATTATCTGCGAGAGTGGTTCTCAAGGGTTTGACTAGCCATTTGGATATTGTTTTGATGTAGTTTCCGACTATTATTAGTATTATTTGGGGTAGTTTACAATTATTCTTAAACAATTCTAAAATAATATCTGAACTTAGCGACTTAGCGATAATAATATTTCCAATACCTGGTACC
>OV651819.1:45092308-45124808 GCA_927349885.1 Psylliodes chrysocephalus
GAAATAGGCATTACAACTACTCTAGATTGAAATAAATGGGTAAAGGCTTTAAAGAGACAATAAGAAAATTAGAATGATTTGTCCTTGGATTAGTAAGTCAGTATTTAAAGCAATTGTGCTTATAAATTAACTACTTTGACTTTTTATAAAAACCATATCTGGTTTTTTTAATAACAAAAACATTGTCGTGTCCTGTGTTGATTATCATATTATATTTTTATTTTTCAGTAATTTAGTGTGTGATATAGTGCTTGTTATGTTCAGAATATGCAATATGACATACATGTAATGACATGGTAATTCTAAATAAATTAAACTTGTTAAAAATGTGTTTTGTTTTTTCAACTAATTTTATTTTTCAGTTAAAACAAATGACATTTTCCATTTTTGAACATTTACCTACAACAAAAATTCACTAAACCTATTGTTTGTTTAGTAGTTGTAAGTAAAAGTTGTCAAATAGAAAAATGTTACTTCAAATTGCTTAAAATATCTAAATTAAGAAGCCTGCCAATTTTTAAATCACTGTACTTAGTAGTGTCCTACTTTATCGACTGTAATTGATAGGTGTAGTTCAACCGTGAGCGCTTAGCGTACTACTGTCGAGGTCAAGCAAACTTGTTACCAACTATTTACATGGAATCCGACCCCCGTGTGGAGCACCATTCATTACAGAAGTTCAGTCGCGTGCTACACGTGGATTGAGTTGGATTGTTCCTGTTGTTGCTCTACGGTTTCACAGTTTCAAAATGACCTCCGGCAATATCATTGATTTAGATTCATTTGTATACAGTACTACTCGTCGGGTCGGTGGTGTAGTAGTCTAATGCGCTTATATTCATTTATACGCAAGTTTATGGTCAGAGACAGACAGGGTTCGAATCCGAGGCCAGACCATGTGGATTTTTAATTAAATTGCATGGTTCGGTATAGGATTTGATGTGTGCCGTATTAATAGAAATTCAATTTCTGTTGATATGACATGCAGATTATAAAATCGCCATGCATTACCGTCTTGATAATGGTGGGTGAGATTTTCCGAGTTTTCCTCACCTGTAAGTCAAACGGCACCATCAATCATCTTAAGTCGCCCCGGAGCGCCACGGCAAATAATATTAATAGCCATCCCTTTCCTCGCGCCAGCTCAGCTTTTGGGGTTAAAATTCACTCGAAAGGGGGTGAATTAGGGAGAGTATTATTATTATTATTATTATTATTATTATTATTATTATTATTATTATTATTATTATTATTATTATTATTATTATTATTATATATTATTATTATTATTATTATTATTATTATTATTATTATTATTATTATTATTATTATTATTATTATTATTATTATTATTATTATTATTATTATTATTATTATTATTATTATTATTATATTATTATTATTATTATTATTATTATTATTATTATTATTATTATTATTATTATTATTATTATTATTATTATTATTATTATTATTATTATTATTATTATTATTATTATTATTATTATTATTATTATTATTATTATTATTATTATTATATTATTATTATTATTATTATTATTATATTATTATTATTATTATTATATTATTATTATTATTATTATTATTATTATTATATTAATATTATTATTATATTAATATTATTATTATTATTTATTATTATTATTATTATTATTATTATTATTATTATTATTATTATATTATTATTATTATTATTATTATTATTATTATTATTATTATTATTATTATTATTATTATTATTATTATTATTATTATTATTATATTATTATTATTATTATTATTAATATTATTATTATTATTATTATTATTATTATTATTATTATTATTATTATTATTATTATTATTATTATTATTATTATTATTATTATTATTATTATTATTATTATTATTATTATTATTATTATATTATTATTATTATTATTATTATTATTATTATTATTATTATTATTATTATTATTATTATTATTATATATTATTATTATTATTATTATTATTATTATTATTATTATTATTATTATTATTATTATTATTATTATTATTATTATTATTATTATTATTATTAATTATTATTATTATTATTATTATTATATATATATATATATTATATTATATATAATAGATCTACAATAAGAGCAGTCCGCTGAAGTAATTGATTACATAGTCGGTGGCTTTGACGAGGGCTCGAATACTACTGCGGTATTATGTGACCTCACTAAGGCCTTCGACTGTGTGAGCATTAATATTATTTTAGAAAAAATGGAGTACTATGGCATAAGGGGGAAGGAACTTGCCTTATTTTCATCCTATCTGACAAACAGATTACAGTGCGTGTTTCATGATAATGTGGAGTCACAATTGGCTCCCATTTTAAGAGGAGTTCCACAGGGTTCTGTATTGGGGCCCCTGTTTCTATTTTTAATATATATTAATGACTTGCCGCGGAACATGAAACACTGTACTAGTATCATGTTTGCAGATGATACCACTCTCCTATCCAAAGATGACACGATCTCGAGCAGAACTTGTTTAGAGTCCTCTAATAAATGGTTTGCGGCAAACGATTTAAAGCTAAATAATATAAAAACTCAAAACGTTACTTTTTCTTCCAGTAAAGTCAAACTAGCCGGGTCAGTAAACCTGCTAGGAGTAATGCTCGATGCCGGTTTGAATTGGTCGCGCCATGTAGACAATGTCTGTTTCAAAATTGGCGTCCCAAATTTTTGCACTCAGGCAAATAGCGAGTTTTTCAGGAAAATCAGTGCTAAAAACTGTTTATTATGCAATTATACATAGCCATCTGACTTATGGTGTCGTGTTCTGGGGCGGCAGTTATCACTCTCAGAAGGCTTTTGTTCTCCAAAAAGCTGCCTTGAGGATTATTGACGGTGCAGAACTCGACCTGCCATGTAAGCAGCTATTTAAAAGGTACAGGATTCTTCCATTGCCTTGTCTGTATATATTGGAATCATTAAAAGAAATATATAAAAAACGTAATTCATTGGATTCGCATAATAATCATCACAGCTACAATACAAGGAATGCGGAGAGTCTAGTTCCTTTTAAATCAAGAATTTGCCTGACGCATAATAATAAATTGGATTTGGTCCTTTATAATCAATTTGTAAACTGTCATAGGAATATTAATATAGGTGCTCTAAATTTAAAACGATTTAGTAATTTAGTTAAGGAGTTTTTATTGACAGAATGTTTTTATAGCATAGGACGAATACAAAAATTTTACGAGATGATTTTATCAGTTTTAACAATTTTAACATTTTATCCACTTTACATTATTTTTTTCATGTTTGTTTTTGTCTGTAAACCTAAAATATTTTATATTTATTAATTTACGACACTTTACTGTTTATCTTTAGTTATATTTTGGTTAGTTTAGTGTTTATACTTTGTAAAATGACATAAAATATATTGTAATATGTAAATATGTCAATAAACTATCTATCTATCTATCTATTATTATTATTATTATTATTATTATTATTATTATTATTATTATTATTATTATTATTATTATTATTATTATTATTATTATTATTATTATTATTATTATTATTATTATTATTATTATTATTATTATTATTATTATTATTATTATTATTATTATTATTATTATTATTATTATTATTATTATATTATTATTATTATTATTATTATTATTATTATTATTATTATTATTATTATTATTATTATTATTATTATTATTATTATTATTTATTATTATTATTATTATTATTATTATATTATTATTATTATTATTATTATTATTATTATTATTATTATTATTATTATTATTATTATTATTATTATTATTATTATTATTATTATTAATTATTATTATTATTATTATTATTATTATTATTATTATTATTATTATTATTATTATTATTATTATTATTATTATTATTATTATTATTATTATTATTATTATTATTATTATATTATTATTATTATTATTATTATTATTATTATTATTATTATTATTATTATTATTATTATTATTATTATTATTATTATTATTATTATTATTATTATTATATTATTATTATTATTATTATTATTATTATTATTATATATTATTATTATTATTATTATTATTATTATTATTATTATTATTATTATTATTATTATTATTATTATTATTATTATTATTATTATTATTATTATTATTATTATTATTATTATTATTATTATTATTATTATTATTATTATTATTATTATTATTATTATTTATTATTATTATTATTATTATTATTATAATTATTATTATTATTATTATTATTATTATTATTATTATTATTATTATATTATTATTATTATTATTATTATTATTATTATTATTATTATTATTATTATTATTATTATTATTATTATTATTATTATTATTTATTATTATTATATATATTATTATTATTATTATTATTATTATTATTATTATTATTATTATTATTATTATTATTATTATTATTATTATTATTATTATTATTATATTATTATTATATTATTATTATTATTATTATTATTATTATTATTATTATTATTATTATTATTATTATTATTATTATTATTATTATTATTATTATTATTATATTATTATTATTATTATTATTATTATTATTATTATTATTATTATTATTATTTATTATTATTATTATTATTATTATTATTATTATTATTATTATTATTATTATTATTATTATTATTATTATTATTATTATTATTATTATTATTATTATTATTATTATTATTATTATTATTATTATTATTATTATTATTATTATTATTATTATTATTATTATTATTATTATTATTATTATTATTATTATATTATTATTATTATTATTATTATTATTATTATTATTATTATTATTATTATTATTATTATTATTATTATTATTATTATTATTATTATTATTATTATTATTATTATTATTATTAATATTATTATTATTATTATATTATTATTATTATTATTATTATTATTATTATTATTATTATTATTATTATTATTATTATTATTATTATTATTATTATTATTATTATTATTATTATTATTATTATTATTATTATTATTATTATTATTATTATATTATTATTATTATTATTATTATTATTATTATTATTATTATTATTATTATTATTATTATTATTATTATTATTATTATTATTATTATTATTATTATTATTATTATTATTATTATTATTATTATTATTATTATTATTATTATTATTATTATTATTATAATTATTATTATTATTATTATTATTATTATTATTATTATTATTATTATTATTATTATTATTATTATTATTATTATTATTATTATTATTATTATTATTATTATTATTATTATTATTATTATTATTATTATTATTATTATTATTATTATTATTATTATTATTATTATTATTATTATTATTATTATTATTATTATTATTATTATTATTATTATTATTATTATTATTATATATTATTATTATTATTAATTATTATTATTATTATTATTATTATTATTTTACAATTGTTGACTAAAATTTTAATTTAATTTAATTTTAATTTCAATTTTAATTTTATTTTTATTCTAATTTAAATTTTATTGACATGACTTTTTACAATAAATTTTATGTGTGTGAATGCAGATTTTATATAACTTGTAGATTTTTTTATTGTTATTTGTATTTAAATTTGGTATACCATATTGTAGTGTATGACATAAAATGTACCTATGTATATATTGTCAATAAAATCTATCTATCTATTATTATTATTATTATTATTATTATTATTATTATTATTATTATTATTATTATTATTATATTATTATTATTATTATTATTATTATTATTATTATTAATTATTATTATTATTATTATTATTATTATTATTATTATTATTATTATTATTATTATTATTATTATTATTATTATTATTATTATTATTATTATTATTATTATTATTATTATTATTATTATTATTATTATTATTATTATTATTATTATTATTATTATTATTATTATTATTATTATTATTATTATTATTATTATTATTATTATTATTATTATTATTATTATTATTATTATTATTATTATTATTATTATTATTATTATTATTATTATTATTATTATTATTATTATTATTATTATTATTATTATTATATTATTATTATTATTATTATTATTATTATTATTATTATTATTATTATTATTATTATTATTATTATTATTATTATTATTATTATTATTATTATTATTATTATTATTATTATTATTATTATTATTATTATTATTATTATTATTATTATTATTATTATTATTATTATTATTATTATTATTATTATTATTATTATTATTATTATTATTATTATTATTATTATTATTATTATTATTATTATTATTATTATTATTATTATTATTATTATTATTATTAATTATTATTATTATTATTATTATTATTATTATTATTATTATTATTATTATTATTATTATTATTATTATTATTATTATTATTATTATTATTATTATTATTATTATTATTATTATTATTATTATTATTATTATTATTATTATTATTATTATTATTATTATTATTATTATTATTATTATTATATTATTATTATTATTATTATTATTATTATTATTATTATTATTATATTATTATTATTATTATTATTATTATTATTATATTATTATTATTATTATTATTATTATTATTATTATTATTATTATTATTATTATTATTATTATTATTATTATTATTATTATTGATTATTATTATTATTATTATTATTATTATTATTATTATTATTATTATTATTATTATTATTATTATTATTATTATTATTATTATTATTATTATTATTATTATTATTATATATTATTATTATTATTATTATTATTATTATTATTATTATTATTATTATTATTATTATTATTATTATTATTATTATTATTATTATTATTATTATTATTATTATTATTATTATTATTATTATTATTATTATTATTATTATTATTATTATTATTATTATTATTATTATTATTATTATTATTATTATTATTATTATTATTATTATTATTATTATTATTATTATTATTATTATTATATTATTATTATTATTATTATTATTATTATTATTATTATTATTATTATTATTATTATTATTATTATTATTATTATTATTATTATTATTATTATTATTATTATTATTATTATTATTATATTATTATTATTATTATTATTATTATTATTATTATTATTATTATTATTATTATTATTATTATTATTATTATTATTATTATTATTATTATTATATTATTATTATTATTATTATTATTATTATTATTATTATTATTATTATTATTATTATTATTATTATTATTATTATTATTATTATTATTATTATTATTATTATTATTATTATTATTATTATTATTATTATTATTATTACTACGTACTATACAATCTTAAATACATTCCTCAGCTCATTTCAAGAAAAAAATATTCTATGAACAAATATGCAGTTCCGAGCTGCAATCATTCAAAGATCAGAAGATAAATGAACATAATTTGTCATGTTTATGAAATTTTTGGTTGTTTATTTATCAACAATTTTATTACAAACGCCATGCAGTTCATTAGTCAGACCTACACTTGTCCATTACGTTTTTGTTTATGATTAATTTAAATTTGCATCATGCCTGTCTTCGAATGAAGAATATAGCGACAAAGTGTACATTTATGGATTTTTTTATGGAAATTTGCGAGCTGCATGTAGGGAGTATCGGCAATGAATTTCCGTACCGACATGTTTTAAATCACCAAACGTTCAGTGTCTTGTTTTGACATATTTCAACACAAGGCATACTACGTCAATTTATCTTTTGGTCTTTGAATACTTGTAGCTCAGTAACAATGGATAATTGGATATTTGTTCATAAATCAATGTTTGCTTAAAATAATCTCTGTGTATCTGATATTCAAGACCAACCTCAAATATTAAAACAGGTCTATTTATTTTTATTATTTCCAATGAAGGCAAGCTTAAGACCACAGTACCACCCCCAATATTCGTAACATGAACTAATTTTGATAGATGTCATTTATGTGTCATAAATTAAGAATCCTTTTGTTCAGCAGATGGAGCAATATTCCATATTTAATAATTCTTTTGTTCAACAGATGGCGTAATAATTTTATTAGTTCTAAACGGTAACTGTTATAAAATACCTAACAAATTCATCACCCCTAGCTACTACGCGATAATAACTAAACGAGTTCTTGACCTTGACAAATATTTTCGATGAAACAGGTATAAAAATAAAACTTTTGCATTAGATTCGGCACGTCGGTATATTTATTTAGTAGCAGCGTTGGGTTTATTAGTACAATTGTACTAGATTCAGTACATTTCAACCATTCATAAATGCTAGTACCACAAAAGACAAAAGTATCTAAATCTAATACATTTTAAATATTTCGCTGGATCTTCTAGAATAATGTATTCTATGATTTCCAATTTCTATGCTAGACAGTAGATACTTCTGATACTCCCAATGCGATACTTTATACCAGGGAGGCTATTTTCAAACTCGAGAAGTCATTCCTCTCAAGAGAAATGTCATAATATGTCAACGTAAAACAGTATTTTTAGGGCCCTTGGGGCCAGTGTGAACTCACAGATTGTTTCTCTCGGTTTATTTAGAGGGAATACAAATTCTCGTAAGAATTTTAATCCTCGACTTTAAAACAGCGTTTCCACATTGACGTACGACATTTCTGATGAGAATCTTGAGAGAAATGAGTGCTCCCATACTTTGAAAATAAGGGGTAAGAGATAAGGGAGTATGAGTCTTCATATAAGGGACATAAATATAAGATACGCTCCTAAGCATATGCTTAACAACCACCAGCTCGAACGCAGTTAACATCTGGCCCACTATGTGTCGCTATCATCGATATCAAACAAATAACCCAGCGGGAAATTTAAAAACCTGATAAATATCGACTACACTTTCATTGTTCTAGTAAATAAATTTAAACATTGTTAATTACGGTAAATTATTTATTAAAAAGAATACTACACTTACAGTCTATTATAGATTAATTATTGTAAATCTATTGACATAACAAATATTTTTTAATTTTTACCCTTATTTTATTTGTTTTTCTATAAAAAATAAGTGTTTGTTTTTATTTTTAAATTTTATTATTTAACCATATAAAAATATATTTTTGTTTTACGTTATTTTTTTGTTTAAAATAAAGTTTATTTTGGTTTCTTTTTAAATTTTTTTTTACCAACGTAAGAATATATTTTTGTTATACCCATTTTATTTATTTTTTGGTTTAAAATGAGTTTGTGTTCTCATTTGAAATTTATCGCCAAATCTAGTACGTTCTGGTACAATCACGATCTGAATTTCAGTACAAGCTGTTGCTACTAAAAACCCAACGCTGTTTAGTAGTTCATTCTTGTGTCCAGTCAACAAAGGACAACGGTCTTCGTATCATTACGTAGGGACCATTTATACTATACATAGTGTTTCGTTAAGAATGGGATATAGAACAACTGACGATTCTCTGATTAAAAATAAGACAACTAAACAAATCATGCTTAGATAAAATGTTTCTTGGTACCGAGTTAAGGTGTTAAAATCCAAAAAATATTTATTGCTTTATTTTTTTTATTACTCACAACAATTTTACTAAATTTGGCAAACGTTTTTGGTGTCAAATTATCCACCTATCAGCAAAAAAATAAGTTACCTTAATTAACTTTTCCAGTGGCGTACAGCATTCGTACGTAATACCGCATACCTCTTAAATTTTACGTCACTATCCAAAATGTTATTTGGACATAAAATTTTAAATTTTTTGATGTTTTTAAAATAAATAATGTACTCTTAGAAATTTAATAAAAAAAAAAATCGAAATTTAAAAACTACAGAATTTTCTAATATGTGCGAATATCTCAAAAACTAACTCAACTTTATTTAAAAAACATCAAAAGTGGACAGTGGACTAAAATTTAGAAGGAAAAAAGATGTTACTGGCCCATGACGTACGCCACTGGCAAAGCTTATTTAACTTATTTTTTGATGATAGATGTATTTTATTACACCAATAACGTTTGCCGAATTTAGTAAAATTAAACTGAGTAATAAAAAAATTGTAGCTATTTATAATTTTTGATTTTCAACTTTAAAACTCTGTTTTTCGGAAACAAGTAATGTTTTACCTACGGATGTTTCGTTTAATCGGTTTATTTCTAATCAATTAATCTTCAGTTGCTCCCATTCTTAATGGAATACCATGTATATACCGAAAGGTCTTACAGCCAAAGAACCAAATAAAAAAAGAAAAATGTACCTTATTTACCAACAATACTTTATTTAGATCTGCATCAGTAAAAAATATTTTCAAAAAATTTAATCTCATTTATATGTAAGTTGGCGTCATCGGCATACGGAAAACCTTTTTAAGAATTTAAAAAAAAAACTTATTTTTCATAAACAATTGCATGGTCTATTAATTTTAGAAAAAAAGTTACTTTACATAAAAAGTTATGCATGGTCTAAAACCTAAATTTCAATTATCTGATATCAAATTTTATCAGTCGTATACAGGGTTTGTCGAAAATAAAGGTATTTTATCTTGAGAGCAAAATTATATTTTTTGACAAACCTTGTAAAACCGACTGATAAAATTTGCTATCGGGTGGTTGCATTTTCTGTTAGACCATGCATAAATTTTTATGAAGAATAACTTTTTTTCGTAAAATAAATAATAAAAAAGTTTTCCATTTGTTATCAACTTACATAGACCTACTGTGTGTATGCAACTTATGACATATTGCTGAGATAATGTTTTTGTAAGAAAAAAGAAATTAATCATAAAATTTTACTTCATTTGTAGAGTCGTAATTTATGTTTTCATATTTCTACTTTTTTTGTCAATTTAGAATTCCAGTACTATTTTCAATTATAAATAAAAATTACGTATTTTGGATTAATCAATAAGAAAAATAAGCATTTTTGAAATATTAATAACTAAATACAAATTAAACAACAAATTAATAAAAAAGCATTTAAAACATGTTGACTGCCGAAGCAAATGTTGTGGTTGGGTCTTAGTAAACTACAATATCTAATAGACGCATGAATGAAATATATAAACGCGGCGCGAGATTAAATTATTACAAACATAGGTCGCGTGCATATATTGTGAATAATATATTCAGGTTGTCCCATTAGTGCGTAATTGTTCAATATTTTAATTTGTGTTGTAAACACGTAAACAATTTCTAAATAAAAGTTATATGCATTTCAAAAATAGGTATTTTAAAGATATTTTTAGACATACAGGGTTTTGCGTTTTTGTCTGACAAATAAAACGGTATATTTTTTAAAAAGAAATCCCTGTATTTTACTTCAGTTTTTGAATGCTTTGGTAATGCTGTATTTAACCCTAGAATTTTATTAACACATATTGCAGGGTTGCCAATAAATTAATTTTTTTATGAAATTAGAGAATGATTCAGACCCCAAATTAAATTATCATTATTTAGGTAGGTTTAAAATAATTTCAATTTTTTTTTAAATGTAGTAATAAGATAGTAAGCTAACGAATAGTGGTAATAGAACTGGATTATTTTGTACAGTGTGTTTTGAAAAACAAGTCTTAAATATGGCTAATTCCAAGTTAAATTTATTTAATTTTTTTCAAATGCCACACCCTGTATATTATTTAAGCATTCAATTCCTTATAAATTAACATATCCAACGATATCAATAACACATATACAGGGTGTCCCATGAGTGCGTAATTGATCGATAGCAGTTTTATAATAGGAAATACGAAAAAATTAATATAAAAGTTGTATGACCATAATTAACAATTATTTATAAATATACAGGATAATCCATAAACGATTGTCTGACCAAACCTATACATTTTTAAAGTAAAACACCCTGCAGGTGCATATTTGACTGTTTTCACAACGTTTCAATAATTTAAATTTCATTCATTTGCTATGTTGTATATAGGATGTGTGAAAATGGTTACGATTTTCTTAATTTTCTAAATGGAACACCTTGTATGTTATGCCACCAATTAATATAATATTCCATTGAACAAAATTTAAGCATTTGTAACCTCGCGTGTTGACACACTCTATATAGAACATAGCAAATGAATAAAGTCAATTAAAATTATTTGACGACGTGAAAACAATCAAATATGTATAACTACCTGCAGGGTGTTTTGATTTAAAAATGTATAGGTTTGGTCAACATCTCGTTTATGGACCACCCTGTATATATAGGAATAATTTTTAATATGGTCATATAACTTTTATATTATTTTTTTTTCTTATTTCTAATAATAAAACAGCTATCGATCAATTACGCACTGATGAGACACTCTGTATATATGTTATTCTCTAACATGTTGGTATCGTTGGATATGCAAATTTATAAGGAATTGTATGCTAAAATATTATATCAAATGCTGCCTTTGAAAAATTGAGTAATTTGACTTAAAAGTAACCATTTTAAGACATGTTTCAAAACACTCGCTATAAAAGAATCCAGCACTATCACTACTATTCGTTATCTTAAAGTGCTATAAGTCAGTATATTAAACAATTTTGAATTATGATAATTTAATTTAGGGTCTGCATTATTTTCTAATTTTATAAAAATTTTATTGCTTGGCAGACCTGTAATATTTTTTTAAATTATTCTAAGGTTGAATACAGTATTACCGAACCATTCTAAAATTGAAATAAAATACATGTTCTATTTTAAAAATATACCAAGCAAAAATGTAGCACCCTGTATATATCTAAAAATATTTTTAAAATATGTATTTTTTAAATCCATATAACTTTTTTTGAAACATGTTTGCGTGTCTTTAACATAAATTAAAATATTGAACAATTACGCACTAATAGGACATACACATGGGTACATACACATAGCAGTCAACGTGTTAACTCACAATCAGAAATAAGATTCCTTATAAAGATAAAATAACATTCAGGAGAAAAAAGCAAAGACCGCCAATATTACGTGCGTATCATACAATGATGCCAGGTCATTCGGATTTAATTTACATCGGAATGCAATAAAGTTCCTTCCCTTTCCTGCATTTCACTATTGTATATTTCACCCACTTTAAAATCAAATTCGTCCTAGAAAGAATTGTGAAATTATCGTATAAATCGATAATCTGGCAACGTGGTCAACACTTGTTCATACACAGGCAAAATCAATCGATAATTTGGAACCAAAAGAGACAAATATATATGAAAATCACGAAACAATAAAAGACGGCATACACCTGTATCACTGTTTCAAAAATTGGTACCTCTAAACAATCATTTACCTATTAAAACCATCTCTAAAGTAGAATAGCTATACTGTTTTTTACGGTGACATCTTCTTAAAAATAGATGAACTACATGAACTGTACACAATTACAGGAATTCATAGAAAATCTCTAATTTGACAAATAAATTTATCAAATATTTGTTAATCGTATTTCCAGTTAGATTTGAAAAATACGCAATAAAATTTAGAAATATTTTGGCGGGATACTTGGAAAAACATGTAGAATGAAATCTCCTACTTTTTAGCCTCTGGTTTTAAAATCACTTTTTATGATTTTTTTTTAAATTCAGTGTATAAACAGGACAAATAAAAAATAGGAGATTTCATTCTCCAAACCTTATACTTTAAGCTGGTAGAAGATTTATTTTAATTCATTTAGCGGGATTTAAATGCAATCGGAAATGGTGAACCCTTGCTTCTTATATGAGAAATACAGTGATACTGCGGCCTTAAGCCTTGGTTTTTAAGAAGATTCCGTTATTTTATTGTCTTTAAAAAAATGACTATTAGTAATTTTTCAGGTTGAGTTAGTAAAAAAATTCGTAGAGAAGCCGTTCGGCAATGTAGGCTAGCGACGGGTTACTTTAAAAAACAAAACTTGCCAAAAAAAAAATCGGTTTTGACATCAAAAATCAACAAAAACAAAACTGTCTGTCATTGAGAATAAAGTTAAGGCATACTATTTTTAACGGCTAGTCGTCAAAATAATGACTACAGCTCGAGAAGGGAAGTTCTTGCGCTAAGGTTTATCGGTACTTACTCATTTGAAGCATTATGTAACAATTTTTGCTAAGGTTGAATCTGTATCTTTAATGTGTGGAGGGTGGGTTACCTCACGGTACTTAGGCCTCATTAGGCCCATTGTGCATCCTCTTGAGAAGATAGGCACCTTCTATATTTTTTCTTAATACAACCTCTGGATCCGGTGGAAAAATCCCACATGCTCGAAATCCCGACTTGATGGTCTGCTGCATTGTTGGCGCCATCTTATCTAAAGTTTTTTTAAAAATTCTGGGAAACTCTGATTTTGGAAAAACTCCCTTATTGTTTGTTTCCCATTCTGTTAAAGTTGTTCGCCAATATTTCTTCAAAGGAGTGCAAAATGCAACGTTTAGGGGTTGTGCGTGGAATTGGGTGGAAAAAAATGAATCTTATATTGTATCTTTCACATTCATGGAGGACATGTAGTGAAACACGGCTTGAGAGATTGTCTTCTATAATAACTTTTGATCCTTCGAGATTTTTTAAATACGGCAATGCAATCTTATCAAACCAGTCTTCAAAAGTCGGTCCGTTGAACCAATTACTTTTTGTACGGTTATAGAAAGCACCTTCTACTCCTTCTTCCATCCATGATCGATATAGGTGTGTTGCCTTTTAACACGACCTGGGTCATCGCTTATGTTTGTTTCGTCATAATTCACAAAGTTTGTATCTGGAACTCCATCTAACGGTTCCCTCAAATTTGAAAAATATTCCACAATAATTTCTCTACTCACGACTGCCCTGACACGCTTAATATTTTGTGCCAGTCGCTCAGTCAGTCGATCATTTATTTCCAAAAACCGACAAAACCAATCATCACCTGGCATATTATCCTGAAATTTTCGTATCCTGATTCCCTTGCGATCCAAATAGTTCTTGACGAGACTTTTTATATCGGATCGTGTGAGTGGAAAGCCCAATTCACCAAATTTCTGGATCCCTCTGACAAAAATCTTTCATCTTCTGCCCATAGGGCGGTCTGCTCATCTTGTTTTTTACTGTGCATGTTTCTTAGCTGGTCGCTAAATATTGATTTCGTAATGTTATAGTTTTGTGAAGCTTCACAAATGGACCTTCTGCCCTATCGAACATCTTCTAAAAAGAGTTGCAAGGTCATTGGCAATTAGTTCATATACTGAATACCGAGTTTCTTTCTATATCTACGAGATATGGCTGTCCGAGTTCATCCCACCTATGAACAATTGTTTTTATTTAACACTCTCCATCATAAACCAAGGTCAAATTTCACAATGTTTTCATGCTAAATTGTTGTTCATAGAATACTTTTTAAATATGGAGTTTCTTTTTAAAGTTTTAAAAAAAGGTAAAACATCAACAAATCATAAAATTCATGAAATAAATACTTACTGTAAAATTAGCTCGTTTATACTTCACTCATATAAACTACATCTATACCCGGTCGCATCTATTTGTTTACTAACTTGAAAATTTGATAACCGCTACCGACAAGAAAAAGACAAAAAAAAACTGTGTCCGAGTTCTCCACCACTGTCCGAATTCACCCCAGATGACGGAACCTATTATAAAATGGTATACTTACAAAATGACAAACTTTAGGTAAATTATTTATGTGTATGTATTTATATGTATGTGTTTCATTTTCTAAGTTTTTATATGAATAAACAATATTATTTTTTGCTTTTTCGCCCTTTCCAAAAATCGGGATGAGGCCCTTGAATTTAAAAGTGCCAAGGGCCCCGGGATAGGCAAAGACGGCCCTGGAACCCATCCACAAAGCACCTATCCTCTAAATTATATTCTTTTAATTGTGCATTTAAAGACCCCACGTTATTTTTTGAAATGCTTTCACGCACATGCTCAGATTAGTAGAGTGAAACAACAAAGATAGTCTTCCTTTATATCTTTAATGGTCAAAAGGGTACATCATTTACTGAGGACCTTTGGCGGATTTTATAGAACTTCGATTATTTTAGATACATACTTTTTGTTTTTATTTACATCTATGATAACTGTCATACTCCGTGAACATTAGTATAATAACCTGTCAAATAATTGACCAATCATTTAATGGGTACATTTGATGTTAAAACGCGAAACATTAATGGCCAAAGGATACCTCACTTTTTAACGACCTCTGGTGGAATTTTTTGAAACTACGTACTTTTTGGTGCCATATATTCTTATGTTTTTATATGGGATTTAAGCTGAATTGAAACACCTATAATAACGTCCAAATTCATCATAAAATGTTCCTGATAGGCTTTGATAGAGCTGTGATCTGTCTCTCAAAGTTATAGTCTTCACATTATTCTTAGTCTAAATATCTCTCAAAGTTAAATACTTTTAATAATATTCTTAATAAAATCGGAATTAAATATTTTTTTTATACTCTTTTAACTTATTCTAATTTTATTAGTATAATTTTTACTTACCTGCATAGTTTTACTTGTTACTTTCTTTCGAACACGTATAGAAATGTTCGTAATATACAAAAATACTTCTTAAATAGTTCCCTAAATAGGTCACCAGTCATCAGCATCAACAACTAATCATCAACTATCTGACAGGTTATAATTTTATATACCTACGTAGGCAATATTAATTAAATGAACAATTTCAATTTTTGAACTTTTTCAATTACATAAAAAGTTTAAGGAAAAAGTGGCAGTTTCTTATCTGAATAAATTTATTTAGTTTTTTAAATTAGTACGTAACAACGATATATCTGGCAGGTAAAATGTTATATTATGATGTTCAGAGAGTAACTGAAGATACAACATAATAACTATACAAAAATTGTACCTGGGGGTTTTGACCTCGAACTTCTGCTACAGTGAATAAATTTATATGGTTGGTGGAATTTTGTTTTTTATACTTTAAATTGCAAAGTTTACCAATTTTTTGTGTACTTTTGATTTTTTAATTATTTATACAAAAAAAAAAATATGAAAAAATAATATAATAAGAAGTTTATTAGTAGATGACATTATGTAGCGTTTGTTTATTTTAAACAACAGTTTATTCGTTAATTATTTATTTGAACACCTATTTATTTTAAAACAATACTATTCTAATTTATACAGGGTGAGTCGGGAGGAGCGCACCAAACTCTAGGAGTATATTATACACGTGAAAATAATGTACAAAAACTCATATGTTCTTATCCGATTTTCATTTATTTTCAAGTTATGGCGTTTGATAATTCTGACGTAATCGAAAGCGCCTTCACCATAGTTGTCACATATGTTTGGTGTTAAGGGGTTTATTTATGTATGATAATCGGACAAATTGAGCCTCAAAGGCCAAATAAGACAGAGAAGGACTTGGACGATTAGAGCATGACTGAATAATGAAATGGCTCGCATTACAATTTTAATAATGTAATTTTACTAAAATAAAAATAATTTGCTTTAAAAGGTTTCAAAAAATCAAAAAAACAAGTAATAACTCATACATTTAGCTATTGAATGCACTACTTAGTTAATTTAAATATTTTTTCAAAAATTTTATTTTTTTCTAATACACCTATGTACCTGTATATGACAAAAGAAAAATATTCCATTTTTAATTTTCTAATTTCACTCACTGCAGCTAGAATTCGAGGTTTTCAAGTTTTTAACGCTCCAAGCGCTCCACTATCATATTATTTAGAAATTTAAAAGGTAAAATGAAAACAGGAAGCATACTTAAAAATTTTAAGCTCATATTTATTTATTAATTTAAAGAAATAATAGGTACTCGATAAAGACTTGGTCTTTGTATGAGTTAAATAACAAACAAATAATTATTAAAAAATACAAAATATACATAATAACACATTATAATTTCAATAAAACACATTTTGCAATTATCATATTTAAAAATCAAGACATGATAAAATCTTAGAATATAAATTAGTATTATTATTCTAAGGATAGAATACAAATATATTTTACGTCATTACAATATTTTTTATTGCTTAGACTTACATTTCTTTTTGTTAGTAACAAGTTCGCCAATAAAAACCAAAATACACAAAATAAGACAAAAAATCAAACAATCAAATATAACTTTAAGATTATCAAACTTAATAGATGCATAGTCTTGTCTCATTTCTCTAGCGTATTGCGTATTTTCCCTCTTTTCAGACAAAAGATCTTTTTCCCATTTTGCTATGAATCCTGCATTGCGTATTCGATCGATTATTTTTGTAAAAGCTTCGTACAATGGAAATCCCTTTCGCATTATTAAATTGATAGGAAAAGTAGCGACTCTTTGATTTAAACAGTTTAATTTGTATTTTTTTCTAAAAAAGCTGGGAATATGAGTAAAGACATATTCCTTGTACAACTCGGATAGGCATAAAGCGTTCGGCTTGCCGTCTATAATTTCTTCAATGCAATATGTGACATTATTACAATCTTTCCAGTTGTTTAAAATGTCATGTAACGCCACCCCTTGCATAGAACCATCTTCGGTACTACTGTATTTAAAAAAATACTTGTAATCTGGTATGAAGTAAGTATTTAATTTATCGTTGTAGATCTGTTCCAACTTTACATACTTTTCTTTAAATCCTTGACTTGATAGAGTACTGGTTAGATAGCTGGTGTAAAGCATATTTAAATGGAGGCTAAATAAAATAAAAATTCCAATAAAGAATCTTGCTCCCTTGGATCTAGGCAAGACATTAGCAGCAAATCCTATCAGAACCAAAAATGTATTTAAAAATACGTTTGGGAGCTGTTTATAGGCAAGTCTTTCTTTTCTAGATAGCTTACTAAGAAACCAAACAACCAATGTTACTATAAGATATACCAAAGTAAGTCCTATCCATATTTCTCTGGATAGAATTTTGATCATAGGTTCTAGCCCGAATAATATTGGTTCATGAGGTGCACACCATACTAAAGATTCTTGAAGATAAGATCTGCTACAATCAAAATATATAGAAGTACCAAATGTACTAATGTAACCTCCAAGTACTAAGTCAAATTCGTCGTTAGCTAGAAGACGTAAATCACCTGTAACTGTACTATTTTCCAATACTAAACCCCATGTTGTTTCGTTACTTTTTAAATACTCCACATACAAGTTCAGATACTCAGCGATCATATTAAGAAGACTCACTTCGATCCCTTGAGTGGCCTGTAGATCAGACTTTTGGAAACTTGGATTATTGGTTGTAACGAAAGGCGGCCATATTATGAAAGATGCTGTTAAAGTGCAATTGTTAAATGTACTAGTTAATTTATTATCGAACCACGAAGCTGTATTCTCTGCGATTCCGTACGAACATTTATCTATGAGAAATATGTTAGAGAAGTCTCCTCCACATCCTTTATCGCTGTAAGGTTCCCAAGAGTAAACGAAAAACGTTGTTGTGTTTTTCGGATCGACTAGTAAGATTGCTGCGTCGAGAACGTGTTGCTTCCAGAGTACCTGAAAGATAATTCGTAATAAGGTAAGAAACTGTTCCTAGAAAAAATGGAAAAGAGAAAAGGTCCAGCACCACTTCTTATGCAAACAGGAGTACCGCATATCTAATTATGTCAGTATATTTATAGTTTAAAATTCATATATTAGGTACATTACGATATATTTGGAAAACTAGTCATAGGATTCAATTTTATCAAAAACAATTTCGAACGAATATATCGAGAACTATATAATATTAAATATTAAGGGATGTTGACGGTGGTATTTATTTATTTATTTATTTATTTTTTTTTTTTTCAGTAAAAATACCTAATTTGAGTGACAAAGATCCTACGGAATATTAAATCACCCTGTAAGTGACAATATTTTAATTATAATAGTTACGTATATATTGACTATATAGAATAAGCGAATACCTTCCAAAAATATTTAAGGCGGATTGTTGGTGTCCATTTTAAAGAATTAGGAATTTCTAACTGAAACACCTAGTATCTCAAAATCTAGTCATAGAATAGAATTGGGTTCATGGAAACTTTTAATGGGGACAAGTAATCAAAGATATCAAAAAATTCACACATTTGACGGTTATCCAGTTTACATTAGAGAACTGCATGGTCCTTTAATTTGATCAAGACGTAAAGTAAAAAAGAAATGAAGCCATGTATCACACAAAATACTAGTGACTGTTTCCCTTTGGAAAACAATTACTCCTTTGGCTAATACCACATTAGACAGTGAATTGTATCCAAATAAAAACAGCAGAGATACTAAGGAAAAGTGCATTCTTGGATGGGTTTCGTCATTATTTGGATTGATCAGAAAGAAATAGACATTCTCGATTCCAGTCTCTAATGCGCAGCGATGCACATAATGCGGCTAGCGGGCTGTGTGCGACTCCATGTTGATATTTATGGGGCCTGCCAACGAATGTTTATCATTGTAATTCATAATATTTAAAATTAAAAAAAATCTGTTAATAAGTATTGTTTGCAGTGGCTCGTCCTTGGCATATAATTTTCCCGAGTGACCTCTGTTCCATATAAGTCTGTGCATCTACAAAATCTACAAATGCTTTAAAAATGATTCGCCCTATGGTTATGTGAGGATAGAAGTCACATAGTAACGCCATCCAGTAAACTAGGTGCAATTAAAAAACACAGGTGATAAATAGGAACTATTATAAAACATATTGAGCAGTGTATAAAATACTGTTGATCAAAATTTACATGAAGACGTCAATCAGTTTGTAATTTGTTACGACTTCCAAAAGGTGCAAATATTAACGTTTTTAAAATTTGTGTTTCATCTGCATTCGGTTTTCGACAGTAGGTGAACTGGAAGATTTCTTATTTCTTTAGGAACAGTTAAATCTACATTAAATAGTCCACAGTAAATGATCCACAATTTTAACATGTTTTATAATAACTTAAGTTCTCAGTACGCCTCCACATCAGATATTTTAAAATTAACATCTTTTTTTTTAATATTAAATTATAGACTTTAAAAAAAGTAAAAATAAACAAGGTACGGTTGCCGATTACATATCTAATTTGCTTATTTCATTAATCTACCATCGTCATCTGGTAAATTTTCATCTATACTTAAAATGACCACCGTTATACCTATTTTCAAGAAAAATGTATAGAAAATTGTCGGCCGATTTCAATATCACGTATTGGAGGTGGACGGATTAGTAGTGGTTAGAGTCTGGACTTGCGAATCCAAGGGTTGGATCGGACTTTTTATAATTAATTCAATTAATTAAATAAATTAAAATGTTAATAAATGTCTATGAATTTCTATAAATTTCTATGAATTTCTATAAATTTCTATAAATTTCTATGAATTTCTATGAATTTCTATGAATTTCTATGAATTTCTATGAATTTCTATGAATTTCTATGAATTTCTATGAATTTCTATGAATTTCTATGAATTTCTATGAATTTCTATGAATTTCTATGAATTTCTATGAATTTCTATGAATTTCTATGAATTTCTATGAATTTCTATGAATTTCTATGAATTTCTATGAATTTCTATGAATTTCTATGAATTTCTATGAATTTCTATGAATTTCTATGAATTTCTATGAATTTCTATGAATTTCTATGAATTTCTATGAATTTCTATGAATTTCTATGAATTTCTATGAATTTCTATGAATTTCTATGAATTTCTATGAATTTCTATGAATTTCTATGAATTTCTATGAATTTCTATGAATTTCTATGAATTTCTATGAATTTCTATGAATTTCTATGAATTTCTATGAATTTCTATGAATTTCTATGAATTTCTATGAATTTCTATGAATTTCTATGAATTTCTATGAATTTCTATGAATTTCTATGAATTTCTATGAATTTCTATGAATATCTATGAATTTCTATGAATTTCTATGAATTTCTATGAATTTCTATGAATTTCTATGAATTTCTATGAATTTCTATGAATTTCTATGAATTTCTATGAATTTCTATGAATTTCTATGAATTTCTATGAATTTCTATGAATTTCTATGAATTTCTATGAATTTCTATGAATTTCTATGAATTTCTATGAATTTCTATGAATTTCTATGAATTTCTATGAATTTCTATGAATTTCTATGAATTTCTATAAATTTCTATAAATTTCTATGAATTTCTATGAATTTCTATGAATTTCTATGAATTTCTATGAATTTCTATGAATTTCTATGAATTTCTATGAATTTCTATGAATTTCTATGAATTTCTATGAATTTCTATGAATTTCTATGAATTTCTATGAATTTCTATGAATTTCTATGAATTTCTATGAATTTCTATGAATTTCTATGAATTTCTATGAATTTCTATGAATTTCTATGAATTTCTATGAATTTCTATGAATTTCTATGAATTTCTATGAATTTCTATGAATTTCTATGAATTTCTATGAATTTCTATGAATTTCTATGAATTTCTATGAATTTCTATGAATTTCTATGAATTTCTATGAATCTATTTCTAAGAATTATTTTTCTTCATAGAAATGTATAGAAGTGTGCAGACGTTATCATGTTTACTGATATGCCGGACTACGACTCTCGACGCGTCAAAATGTGCGCAATGTTCCCATGATCCCAGACTATTTTTATTGATTTAATTTTAGTATTATTTTTTAATAAAGGTTTACTGCATAATTAGCATTTTATTTAAAAAAATGCATTTTCTCTGCGTGACTTTTTAAACACATTTTGATTTTTGCTGTGACATGACGTCATATGACTTGTCAGCTTTTCTTTAGCTCTAATGACAGCATTTGTGAAATTGTTTCGTTTTTCTACCTTAAAAACTAATGAAGCTATTAAAACATGTTTTTGAAGCTATGACTGATTTTCTCTTGTGTCATTTTACAATATTCCTCTGACAGTAAATGCAGTAAATTTAAAACGTTGAATAATTTTCAATTTAAAAATATAATAAGTGCTATTGAGCAAATGCTACTACAGTATTGGAGAATATCTGCAGGACAAAAATACTTAAACATTTTTGTTACTACTGTTTACATGTCTATATTAGTAGTTTTTTTAATTTCACCGTTGTTTGGAGTGATTTTAAATTCTAAATTTTACCTGACTTGTCATATACATTTTATATTGTCTAATGGATTGAATAAATATCATTATTGTTAACAACTAAAACGAAATGAACATAGTACCTCTGTAATCTCTATGGCGACAGATTCAGGATTGCTGAATAAAGTAGGTGACACAATCAAAAATTTTGCATGCGGATTCCAAGAAAAAGACGACTTCAATTTTTTCAAATTTTCGGCAAATTCACCTCTTTGTCTGATTTGTATAATGTAGCTCATAGTTTTAGTTGGATATCTATTAAACTCGTTCGTTGGGAAATTAACATTTTTGATTGTAAATGTCCATTCATTGTAACCTTGTAATACTCCTAAAACATAATGGCTTATTACAAAAGACGGTACATTTTCTTGAACTTCAACTATTGGTAGAGAAAATGTTATGGTTTCAAAATCTGAATTGAAATATAATTTAGTCGCTTCTATAATGCATTTTCCTAATGATACCCTAGTGTCTATTTGGTCATAACGAATGGCTATTAAATATTTTGCGTCGCTTGCAACAAATGTAAAAATTGCTAGCAGGAGTAGCATTTTGCACTAATAAGTTCTGAAAAAAGAAACGAAACCTTGCGTGCATGTAAAAGGCCACAGATATCCTGATAAATCATCTGTAAATAAAATTTATTTAAAATAGAAGTATACGGTAAGCAAAAATAGTACATATTTAAGAAGTTGGGTTAAAAGTATGTTTAATTAAAATAATGCTATTTTTTTCCTTACTGTACGTTTAACATTTAAAACGTAGTTCATCACTTTACTAAAAACAAATAGATGATAATTAATAAGAGTTGATAAAATCTACGATCCTAAGGGACGTAAAATAATCCGTACGAGTACTAAAAAAAGGATCGTTAAATATTTCTTAATTATTAGCAAACAATTTATATAACCTTCATAACGATATCACACATGAACATGAAAACATTAAGGACAAGGACACAAGGATAAGTGGTAGGTGGAAAAATAAAAGGTGACAAAACCGCAGTTTATGCTAGAAGAGTAAATATAATGGCCATATTGCACAAAAACAAAGTATGAGTAGTATACTTTTTCCAATAGCTACTAAACAAAAACTTATGTTAATCTTATCTAAGGGGGCTGAGAAATAGTTAATATTTAATACCATGTAATTCAGAAGATTAAAGAGAAGAGACCTAGCATGTATAATTGAAATTACCTAACATAATATAATTGAATAATTAGAATATTTTTTTTAGGTAATATAATGTCCAGTTCTTACGAAGAAGAACAAAAAAAAACTACAAACACTTTGGGCTAAAGTTGATAGAGATGACGACGCTATAAAATCAGGAAGTGAAGAAGACAAGGATCATATTGCTGAAAGCGAGTTCAACTACGATTCGGAACAGTAGAAGATGAAGCACAGGCGAAACTAAACCAAAACACTGATGGAAACCCCAACAGGGAAACATCGGAAAGTGAACTTCAGAATGAGACGGAAGATGAAAATAATGATGGAAGCAGAAAAATGTTATATTATCTTGCAAAAAATGGATCAAAATGGAACAAACTTCCTGCAAATGTACGTGTTCGAACAAGATCAGAAAATATTATTACTCGTCTTCCGGGTGTTAAGCAATATGCAAAGAACGCTAAAAATTCCATCGACTGTTGGCAACTTTTTTTTGATCGTCAAATTATTGAAGACATATAGTGCGGTGAACCAATGTCAAAATTCAGCAGAAATCCATTGCTTATCAAAATAAATCCATCGTAAAACCAACTAATGTTCCTAAAATAAAAGCATTTATCGGTTTACTTTATTTGGCAGACATTTTAATCAGCAGAATTTGAGAGACTTTTGGCAAACAGATGGTACTGGAGTCGACATATTTTGCAAGACGATGTCTGTAAACCTTTTTTAATTTTTAATGGTTTGTCTTCGCTTCGATAACATAGATAATCGTAAATAGAGTTGCGATCGACAAATTAGCTGCTGTACGTGAAATTATGGACAAATTTATCGATGACTGTAAAAAATCTTACACTTCATCGCAGTACACGGAAAAAAAATTGTAGAACAAATTTCTACAATTGTAGATTTTTTCTCTACAATAAATAGTACATATAGGGACAGGGACAATTTGTAGTAAAAATTTCCAAATATTTGTGGAGAATGTATTGTAGAGTTATTATCTACAATATTTAGTAAAATGATCCAAATGCATCATAAGAATTGTTCTACAAATTGTTATAATTTTTGCTATTCATTTTATGAATTTATATTAAAAATGTATTGCGTTTTATGAAAATAAATACGAAAATTTTACACAATAAATAGTAAAAATTCATACAAATTGTAGTAATTTTTAATAAAATTTGTAGTAGTATTCCATAATTATTATAATTATAACCTAAAAAAAAATGTTCAATTTATTGTTTTAATATAAAAGATACAAATTCTTAATTACATTATGTAATAAATAACAGTAATAATAGCGCCTTCAGTCTCAGTTGGCTTTTCTGCACCTGAAAAATATGAAATAAAAATTAATACCAATTGATTTGTTCATACCCTTAAAACGGGGATATTTATCACCTTTACACTGATTTGGATATTAAATGACTAAGTCAGATAACTAACAAAAATGAGAAAGTAGGTATGTCACAATTAAGACCAAAAAAACATCATTGAACTCGGCACAAAATCCGATCGTTGGGCACAACATTCGATCGTTGGCAACAACTATTTTTTTAAAATAATCTACTAAGGTTATTTAAATTAGTTATCTAAAGGTAAATTATTCAGAAACCATAATAAATGTACTTACCACCAATAGAATTTATTATTAAAATTTTCTCAAACGCATCGGTGCTTATAATATAATAATGTGTTGTTATAGGTACTCGTATATGTACCATGCTTTGTTATGTGAACATGGCGAACGGCTACTGCTGTCTGGCCGTTTATGATCGACGTCAGAAAACATTGGCCAATAGCAGAATTCTGTTTTGTTCACATGACTTAGAATTTCTACAATATTATAGAATATTTTTGAAGAAGGGATGTAAAGTATTACTATTTTTTGTAGAGATAATTATTAATATTTGTACAAATTTTTACAGAAGTTACTAGTAGTAATTACGATAATTGTAATAAATTTCTACTTCTACAAACAATAGTAAAATATACTAAACATTGTGAACTTCTTTCCTATTCTTGAAAGAGTAAAACCATATTTGGTAGATTTTCACACTTTTATTTTAAAAATATAAAAATTTTTAAAAACACTAACATGACATATGTTTCGAAGTACAACTTCTTTTTTAAATGTGACTAATTTACAATTCGGTATCCAATATATATACGAAATAATTTAACAAAACAAAGTACTTAAGAAAAACATCAATAACATTACAAAATAAACTATTTAAAGTAAATAAGGGTAAATAAGGGTAAATAAGAGATTTAATAAAATAATCTCTTTCCTAGTTTTCTGTGAGATAATCCCGGTAATGTGCTATCTTATTGTTATCTGATTGATATTATAATTACCTAAGTACCCTTATTTACTTTAAATAGTTTATTTTGTAATTTTATTGATGTTTTTCTTAAGTACTTTGTTTTGTTAAATTATTTCGTATATATATTGGATACCGAATTGTAAATTAGTCACATTTGAAAAAGAAGTTTTACTTCGAAACATTATGTCATGTTAGTGTTTTTAAAATTTTTTATATTTTTAAAATAAAAGTGTGAAAATCTACCAAATTTGGTTTTACTCTTTCAAGATTAAATGGATTTTCATCAAGTAAAGGCCGAAACAATAAATAATTCATTCCTATTGTTGTAGCATTTTATTCGACAATTCAATTGCTATAATAATTAATAGTTTTTAACTATAAATTGTAGTAAAATTTTCTACAAATTGTTAAGTATTTTTCTACAAGTCTACTACTACAACATTGTAGTAAAATTTTCTAGTCACATTTTTTTCCGTGTATGTAACGATAGATGAAAAGTTGGGGTATTTTCGTCGAAGTTGTTTCTTCAAGCAGTACATGCCCAACAAGCCTGCAAAGTATGGGCTCAAAGTGCAAGCCCTAGTTGATGCCCGTTTCTACTACGTTTTGAACTTCGAAGTATATCCAGGAAAGCAGCCAGAAGGTCCGGTCAATCTTAGTAACTCTCCAACTGATATTGTGTAGAGGCTTATACAACTTATTACTGGTTCCAACCGAAATGTCACGTATGATACCAAGTACACTAGTCACGAATTGATGATGAAATTACTAAAAAAATAAACTTACGTCAGTAGGTATAGTAAAAAAAAACAAGCGCTGCATTCCTGCAGAGTTTTTGAAAGTCAAGAACAGAGAATCAAAGACAACTTTATTTGGCTTTCAAAAAGATATTACACTATGTGCCAAAAAAAGAATAAAAATGTACTGTTGATGTCTGCAATGCACCATGATGCCGCTATTGATGAAGCGACTAAGGAAAAAAATTACCCGAAATTCTAGGCTTTTACAACTTCACCAAAAGTGGAGTCGATGTAGTAGATGAACTCTCTGCATCATACAATATGTCGAGAAATTCACGCCGATGGCCCCTCACGATCTTTTTTTCGTTCTTGACTACTTCTGCCTTAAATGCTTTGGTAATATACAGAGACAATAATCAGGATTTCAAGCTTGGCAGAAGATTTTTTTATCAAAAGGTTAGGCCTTGAACTGATCCAGGACTATATTACTGAAAGAAAGAATAATCCAAGGGTACCAAGAAAAATTCGCCAAAATAGTCAGAATCGTGATCAAGATAATCCTGGAGTGTCACCTGCCAAGGTCCCTAAGGTTACAGGAAGGTGTTACATATGTCCACGGAGCCGAGATCGCCAGACAAAATATTCCTGTATACACTGCAAATCACTGTTGTGTCTGGAGCATGCTGTGATGAGTTGTCAAAATTGCATGAATGACAGCAGTTAATTTTTTGGTTTTTGCTGTACAAACTTTATGGGCACTAGTTATTAAGTTTTTGTTTAAAATTTTATTTGCCGAGATAGGATGTTTTTTTACTTTAAAATGAATTTTTAGTTCGGGTGTGTTTTTTGGTTTACGGAAAATATCCTTTTTCAGTTTTCTTTATTATTTTTTTTTTAATAAAGCTATTTTGGATCTTCGTTTTGTGTTTAAATAATGAATTCGTGATTTCCTGAGACTATAAAATAAACGCAAGATAAAAAATAAAAAAAAATGAATATAAATACGATTTTTCACACAATGGGGTTTGTCAAACTCCAAATATGTACTGGTGGAAAAAAATATCACATATGTCGGGTTAATACCGAAAAAAGCTGGCTAGTAAAATGAAAAATGACCAAAATTATAAGTAGGTTTAATAGAAAAATTATTCCGAATTAATTTGTATCCCCCAAAATTGAATGTGAGTCTGTAGTTCAAAAAAGAAATTATAAATCTTTCAAATAAAAAATCAGTTGGTAGAGATAACTTTAAAAGCGAAACACACCTAAGTTGGACCTATTTCCTTGTTTAATAACATTATAGTAAAATATCCTTTTCTCTTTTTAAAGAAGACATACAGCGTTTCCTAACTTCAGAGGGTGACTTCTTCTATTTTTTTATGAAAAAAGTTCCTAATGAACATTTTTGAAGTTGCTTTATTTCTGAGATACAAGGTATTAAAATTAAAAACAAAAAGTGAGTATTTTATAAATATCATAAATATCCTTAAATCGATTTGGTTTAAATTCGGTACAATTATTTGAAGTAATAAGGCGCTTATTTAGCCCTAAATAAAATACTAATGATAATAGTAGTGTTTATTTGAAAATGAATAATAGCAAAATTTTTATGACCCAGGAGATAAATCCCAATATAACACCATAAATCAGTGACGGAGAATTTCAAAAATAAAATGTTAAGCAAAATTTTTCCAAAATAAAATCTTTGGTTTTCTTCCTAAAATTTTTAAAAATACCAATTTATTTTAATTCTTGTCTTAAATTTTCTAGTCATTTTAATCAACAAAAATAAGGTAAGTATATAATCTCTACAGGTAGAAAATATTTAAAACTCAAGATCAATTTAAACAGCCCTCAACTTTCTTAAATAGGATTAAAATTTCTAATCGGCAGAAAGTGTTACCACCTTATCACTGTGAACTTAACCAATTGAAGTATTATGTGACTCCATATTAAAAATTTCACCGGACAATTGGCAAAAAGACATGACATAGCAGAGGAAGAGAAATTCAGGAAACTTGATATGTTAATAGTGGAAACAATAGAACCAATTAATATTTCTGTGGGAAGTGAGGAAACTGATGACTATGATAACTTTTTATTGGGAGAAAACGATTTATTTATTTAGGTATGTAACTCTATATTTATATTAATTTATACAAACAAATTTGACAAACGAAAATGAGTGTTTTATGAGAAAATATTTTTTGCGAATATTTTGTTTTTAGTATATCATTTAAATTTGGTTGTGTGTATATTTATTATTAAATTTTAACGAAATGTCCTAACCTAATACCTAGCATACTATTTTTATAAAAATAAATGTGGGTACTTAATATTGACAGTTTACTATTTTTTTATATAAAAGTAATTTCGTGTTCCCGTCACTGAGGTATAGAATTATTGGTTAATTTCTTAGGGTTTGCTCATTTACATTATATGATGTATTGTATTCGAGGTTTTTTGGAGTAATCATACCAAAATCTAGTGAAAAATCAGATAAGAAGGTATCAATATTTACCTTTTTCTGCTTTGAACCTTTGCCATAAAAACTGTGCTATCATGCATTTTCAAATAAACTATAGATTAAAATTATTGGGTGCAGTGGCGTCTCAGTAGGTACCACAGCCAATATTATTGACGGATAAAAGAACACCACATACATTTTTATAGTTTTATATATTTTTTCAGATTAAGCAACTAAAATACAATTTGGTCTGATGTGTTTTCTTCATATCTAGCTTTGTTTTCGAGAAAAAAATAACTTTAACTCATTCTTAAAAATGTCCATGGAAAATAAAAAATAAACCATTTTGACCTTAAAGTAAATGAGAAAACTGACCAACTTCTCATAAAATACACGACTGCAATTGATTTGTCACTGATTGTCTGATACGTACAAAAATACCTATTTCTTATGACATTGCAATTGTCAATTATCCGATTTCTCAAGTCATTCACATCTAGTACAGTAATTTTATAAACAAGAGCCTTCAGATGACCCAATCAATATAAAACTAGGAGATTCATATTAGAACTACGAGTTGGCCAATTTTGAGGTCCTGCACGTCCAATCCAGAAATTAGGGTAGATGATGTCGAGATGCTGACGAGCAGGAACACTAAAATGAACTGGGGCTCCGTTGGCTCTTACATGCGTTCTACACAAAACGGGTACATGATCTCGAAAAAAGTCCATGTAGGATTCACCTGTTAATATTGCTGTTAAAAGAAATGAGCTAATTAGGTAATCATCAATAATTCCTATCTGAAGGTTCAGTGAAAATTGTTACCGAAAATGACTGTCTCTAATGACTGGGGATTTTCGTCGGCCCAAAAATAGTTATTGTGAAAATTCAAAATAGCATCTCGTAAAAAAATTGCCTCGTCCGAAAATAAAATCATTAGAAAAAATTTAAATTGTGCGTTATTGTATGAATCAACCACCTGCAAAACATTAATCTTGAGTGCAAATCCCGAGGCAGTAGAGCTTGGACTGCTGTGTGATAGGGGTACAGTTTAGAACTTTCTAAACGGTTTTTGGACTGACTTCGAGCTACAGTGCAATCTGCTTGGTACTGGTTCTTTGAAGGTTCTTCTTCTATCGCATGAAGAATAGCTTCTTCTAGTTCAGGCGTTGTTACAGTTTCTAGTCTTCTACCACCTGTATTTTTATTAAAACTCCCAGTTTTACTTAATCTTGCATGCAGCGTTCTAAATATATTAGAACATGGAATTACTCTATTAGGATATTTTTTCCTGGTAAATTCTCCGTGTTTCTTTCGCATTTCCATTTGCTAATACATAAAATAAATATTTTCGACGTCTCTTGCCCTAATCCCATAATGTTCTCTGTATCTTATTTGGGCCTTTTACAGCTTCCATTTTTCCGTTACCAAGAATATCCGATAAAATTATTCAATCTCCAAAACTTTCATGAGATGCCTATGCACGTCATCGCCATTCTAAGTAAATCTTCCACTCTAGATTATGCTGGACCCGTCAAAAAAATGTTGACGAACTATCTAAAAACAGCAAATCTCTTTGGGGTGAAATACCAGAAGCAACTGTTCTTACTCGAAGGGTGTCTATAATATTTAAGAGCCAGTATGGAGCGCCATATATGTATATTAATAGAACTTTTGTCGTTTGAGTTCGGTTCTTATTGAGATACTTCTATTTAAATAAATATTTTTACCTTGGCTGTGAAACTTCTTCGCTATATGTGTCTGATGCAACGCTTTTAAAATACACAAATGCACTGGAAATTACTCAACGACATCTTTAAAAAATTAACTTATGAAAAAGATTAAATATACAGATCTGATGCGTTATTTGCATCCTTTAACATCATTTATATTAAAAATTTATTTAAAACCAAGTTATAAAAGTAAATTTAAGAAACCGAATCCAAAATCCTGCAGGTGCCATCACAAATTAAGTTTGCTCATTTTCTCATAGATCCCATCATCATGTATTAACCAAATATATATGGGACCACCCCCCCGAGGTACCTTCTCTCTAACAAAAAAATCTGATGTGTCCAACACATGACTTTCCCATCTAGTTATTACAGACTTTTTTCGGATATTTTGTACAACCTATTGTAGAACCTCTGTAAATGTTCAGAGGTTAACTTAATATATACATTTTTCTACAAGAGTGCGAGAAGATGATCTTCTCGTACTCTTTTGAGTGCGAGAAGTTTATCTTCTCGCACGCAGAGAAATATAAATTGAAAAAAAAGCAATATATTTTCGCCCATGCCCGGGTTTGAACCTAAGATCTTTGCGTTATGAGCCCGAAACCCTAACCACTACACCAATTCAGCACATAACATCGGTTTAATATATGTATACTTAAACTGTATGTTGTACCTAATGTCATTATACAGGTTAATTCTCTATTTTAGAAATAAATGCGCTTGTAGAAAAAATGTTGATCGTAGCACGTGCTAGAAGCACTTTTACGCACTCACCTGCTTACCCGCACTCCGCTGCGCGTCGTGCGGGTAACGCAGTTTCGTGCGTAAAAGTACATCTTCTAGCACTTGTTGCG
>OV651819.1:45129808-45219745 GCA_927349885.1 Psylliodes chrysocephalus
TTATATCTACTAAGAATTGATTATTTCTAGATTTAACATTTTTAATAATAAAACAAAATATGTTTTACAATTTGGGTCGAATATTAATTTCGTTTACATTTTTTAGGAACAATATTTCAAAACGGTTATTCTCTGAATCTGTAAAAAACATTAAATTTAAGAATGAAAAACATTGCGAATATGTAACTTTATGGCATGACTTATGGAACCTTATCACCTATTACACAAAATAGATTAAAACATATTTAAAATATCTTAACCCAGTTTCGCATACTCATTATTGATAAAGTTATTTAAAAAAAAATTGATTCAATAGTTTGATAATTATTCATTGCCATTTACCATAATGTTAAACAAACGTGTAATCTATATAAACAATTTATATTATACGAACAGATGTACATGTTTAAATGTTACTAGTGACATTTTATTTTTCACATTTTTTGTTATTTCTAATTATTAATTTACAAATTGTAAATCTGCAGAAGGCATTAGCTAGATTCAAAAAAAAGCTAGAAATCCATTATTACCTGAATTTACTGTTACTGTACACGTGACGATGATTATATAGTGTTGGTAAGTAATAAAACTTGTCTATTATAAGAGAAAAAGGTATTTTACTTCAAGCAGATTAAAACATTAATAATAATACTATAATATAATAGTATAAAATACAACGATCATGTATTAATAAACATTATATGAGAGTTACATACACTATTTTTTCTACGACCAAAAACAGTACTTCCATTTACAATATAGTTGTATTCTTTTAATTTTTATATTAGTTTTCATCGTGCAAAAATGTTTTGTATTTTTTCGCTATGGCACTCGAACTTTCTTTTTAAATAATCTTGCAAGTTTCCGTATTTATTTACATCAGTTAGGTATTTGTTTAATATTGAGTTGTGTTTTTTAAATAACTATCAGCACATTTTCAAAAAAGGATGATACTTCCTAGCTTTCAATTCATAAATTGACTATAAATTTTGATGTACTGTTTTTAGTTTTACCAGTATTAAACTACCTATCAAATATACAGGGTGTTTTTTAAACATGCGGCAAAAATTCAAGGGGTTGTACTATTCTAAGAATATTTTGTCCTTTGATGATTTTTGAAAATCCGTTTTGTCAAGTGGAAAAAATAGCCGTTTTTAGTAATTGAAATGTTGTTAAAAAATAATAAAAATAACGAATTTTTAAAAAAGTTGTATGTTCTTGGTTAACACAGTCACAATTTTAAAAATAATAAAAATAGTTTTCTCGAAAATGTTGTGCGCCCTGTATCTCCTAAACGAAACGGAATTTTAAAAATCATCAAAGAACAAAAGATTCTTAGAATAGTCCAAGAAACAACTCCTTAAATTTTTGTCGCATGTTTAATGGATCAAACGACTTACCTGAAGGAAGTTCGATCCTAATTATGCGAGCATCCTTGTTAGTGGAAATAAGATAACCATGTAGTATACCTATGTTACGTCGCTGACCCGCATGTTTAGATTTAAAATTTATTCTATCGCTGCCTGCCTAAATTACTCATTACCTATTGTGGAGCCTAGGAGTTTAGAGTTAAAAATAATATAAAAATGGTGGAGGTGGGACTTTATTTCCACTAACAAGGATGCTCGCATAATTAGGATCGAACTTCACATCCTTGTTAGTGGAAATAAAGATAACCATGTAGTTGTTTAGAGGATGTTCTATTCAAAATAAAACTAGATTTTTGCTTTCTACGTAAATGTATATAATAGAATATGCAAAAAATATTACTATAAATTTCCCACAAAATTAACAATAATAATAATACTAATGAATTAATCATTAACCAACGTAACAAAAAATAATATTGAATTTTAACAATCCAGTTTTATAATTTTTTAATACTTTTGCGAACGTTGGTTTTACGTCTTAATTGTAAAACTTTTTAAACACTACTGATCTCTTTGTCCTACAATTTTCTAATGGTTTCGATATTCACGCAGATTATGAGAACGTTCGAGGTATGTGTACTAAGTGCTTGGGCTACCCACCCAATAGTTTAGGGAGATACTGGCTGGACTGGAGCGTTAGTGGTTAGAATAAAAGGTCCTGAAGACCTGTGAGACTTTGTTTTTTTTTTATCTTTTTCCCCATAAAATAAAATTTGTTTTTGCCGAGCATAAATTGAGGTAATTCATGGGAGGAATGAAAATACTAATAAAGGCTGGGCTCGTTATGGAGTCGAAGTTTTAGCATTTCGTCAATGAAAATTTGTATATTGTTAGCTTCCACCTTGATATTTTCAATTTAAATTTTTGAGAAGGTCTATACCCGTTGGGCTGCAAGTATAACAAGTTTGGCTCTTAACTGTTTTAAGTTTTTCAAGTGAAAGAAACTACTGAAGTATTTTAAAACTGTGTTTTGGTCAAGTTTGAATACATTTTGGCAAGACAGGATGATCTTTTTAGAAATTTCCTAATATACATTTTCTTTTATTATTCAGGATTTCTATAATGAAAGTTAGGGACTATTTATAATGAGAGCTAGGGCAGAACTTTGGTTATAAGAAAGTCTAAATGAAGATTTGCTGCAGTGAATAACTAGGTTTAATGTTGACATGTACCGTAAAAAGCATTTATTTATTTTTTTTGTAACATGGGATGGTTGAGTTTCCCATTCTGGTACAATCACTATGCCTTCTGCTTGGTCTTTCTTATTTTAGTACTTATACAAGATAAAAACTTTTTTTTATTTATGATGAGTGATAGAGATTGTAAAGAATCAACCGTTGTATTAGGTACAATGTTTTAAACATTCATCACTAGATTTAGATGTAATTAGGAAATTATTAAGTGTTTGCAGAAACATATGGAGCAAAAGGTCAAACCAAATGTAAGACACTCAAATTCGAATGTTATTTTCTTTTTTTTTTTTTTTTCAAATACTTTCCTTATTTTTTATGTATTAAGATGAGATAAGAGGCATCCTTTAATTTAATTTTTGACAAGATTGTCCTGTAACAAAATATTTTGGGCAGACCTGAGATCTTCCAGTTTGAAATGCGAGAATCTATATATTTGGTAAAGATGAATCTAGATAAATCATTTCATTTGGGTCTTAAAAAATATGAGAACCAAAATAATTTTCTTTAGCAAGCAAACAAATATTGCATTCTATAGTACTTTTTTTTACGAAGTGTGTAGGTTAGTTTTTTCTCTAAAAGGAAACATCCTTTGGTGGAAGTTTTTTGGTGTTTTAAAGAATAATTTAAAACCTTTTAAATTTATTCAGTCTACCAGCAATCTCTCTTACCTTTATTTCCTTCCCTAATAACTCCTTCTCTCCTCTCTGTTTTTCTGAATACTTGTTGGTTCTTCCTTTGGGGTTTTTTTTATTTTTCCTGCTCTTTATCTGGCCTGGTTTTCTTCAGTCGCTATTAAAAGGTAGGCACCTGAAGTTTAAAGACTGATTGAAATTATTGTTTGCTTTTAGTTGGTGCCTTTAAATTAAATGTATGCTAGTTTTTTCAAATGCTTTGTCTGACTTCCATATCTCTACAAGATTCTTTCCAAAATGAAAAACCATCGATATCTGCTTTTTCTATCATATTTTTCACATTTGTGTTTAAAGACCGATACATAAGGTGCCTACGATGCATATATTCTATGGTAGATGTCTGATAATACTTTTGTTACATTTGCATTTGTTTTGATGCGTCTATTTCTGTTCCATCCAAGCCTAGCTTACAGAGGTTCAGCTAAACTTCCCATCACCTTTCAAGTTGGTCTTGCAGCATATATAAATAGCTGTAGGTTTTATGTGATGACGTGACTAGTCACTAAACTTTTTGGTTCGGAGTTTAAGTGAAAGTATTCCAGATTTTGATTTCGCAAAGAAACTTTCATATTTTGCCATTCTCCAAATCGTCTTGCAAATATTTTCTCAACTTTTTACCTTTTCTTCGTTGATTGGTTTTCCGAGAGAAATGTTGCTATTAGGATCCGCACCCAGAATATGCTGATACTGAATTTGATCCTTACTATTCGAACGTCTGTTCTGGTGAAGATGACGGGTTTAATGTATATACCTCTTAGATTCTGATTCTGAATCAACTTAAATCTATATTTATTCAATAGCTAATTCATGTGCACATAAAGGGGCATTTTTTTTAAGGTGCAGGATTTACCCGTAAAGTAATATAATCAATGAGCTTTGCGTAGCATTTTTGCGTTTTTGTATTTTATAAGCATAAGACCAGAGTTACTAAACATTTATTTGTCTATAATGCAGAATTTACATAGTACCTACATTCTGCTTCCAAAGTTTTTTGAAGTTTACAAAGTAGCATTTTTCGCATTGCGGTTAGCCGGGCTAGCATCTTATAAGTATAAGATCAGATTTAACGCATAAAGCAACCTCCCTTGTGCATTTATTTGTTTATAATGCAGAATTTTCATATAAAATATTATCTTTTGTGGCCAAAGTTTTGCGAAATTCACACATTAAGTAGAATTATTCGCGGTGCGATTAGCTGAGCTAAGTATAAGATCAGAGTTAATACATAAAGTAGCCTTCTCTATACATTTATTTTGCAATAATATGCTGAATATACACATTAAAATTTCCACATTAAGTAGCATTTTCCGCGGTGCAGTTAGCCGAGTTTGCAGTTTATAAGTTTAAGATCAGAGTTAACACATAAAGTTGCCTTCTCTGTATATTTATTTGGCTTAAATGCAGAACTTACACATAAAATAGTATCTTCTTAACCAAAGTTTTACAACATTACACCTCCTCTGTATAATAATTTATTATTTGCAGAATTTACACATAAAGTAGTATCTTTCGCCACAAAATGTTTGCGAAATTGGCACATAAAGTCGCATTTTTCGCTCTGCATACGGCTTATATGAATGATATATCTTCTGCATATCTGCATGTAATGAAAACACCCTCTATCAAAATTTAATAATAAAACTAAAAAGAATAACCGTACTAATAATAATAACTATAATAATAATAATAATAGTAATAAATAAAAAAATAATTTTATAACCCTGTATAGTAAAAATTGATGAAAAGTCTTAAGTGAAAGTAGGTAGAGGATGGTTTCTAGGTTTGAGTATTATGGATTGTCAATTTTAAAAATTGGAAAGAAAAAAATGTCAAAGATTTTTGGAAGTAGAAATTAATTTTTTTAAAAGATATGGTCAAAAAGAATTGAAAAACTGATAATGTAACACATTTTGAATAAACAAATTTATCTAACCAGAGAAATATAATTAAAAGTTGTAAGATATATGGTGTAAAATAGTTATAGAAAATATTGGTAATTACGTTCCGGTGAGACAAACATAAAAAAAAACCAACAGAGGAGAAATAAAGCGAAAACAGTAATGGAAATAAACAATTTTAATATGAACTGTGAGTAATTTTGTATAAACTGATTACTATAAATAATTTGTGCGAGAAAAGTCAGTGATAGTAGTTAATTTTTTTTTTGTAGTTTAAATTAAAAATTTAAATTAAATTTAAATTAAATTAAAAAAAAGTATTAATATAACTTTGAAAGCACCCCTGAGATAAAAAAAATTGGGCTCAAATTAATTAAAAAAAAAAGTAGCAAGCCTGAGTTAAATAAATATTATACTTAATTAAAATAAAAATAAAATTGGTATGGTACGATATCATTACAATATGTCGTCTAAATTCGGAAATTTACAGTAAAGCAGTATCTTCTGCAAGCTAAAAATCAATTAAATTATGAAGAAAACCATTCTCAAACCTGTACTAGTATAAGATCAGAGTTAACACATAAAATAGCCTCCTCTGTACATGTCTTTGTCTATAATGCAGAATTTATACATAAAGTAGTATCTGCCCTTATCAAAGTTTTGCGAAATTTGCACATTAAGTAGGGGGGCTAGTAAGCCGGCCCCCATTAGTAGTCGGCCGCTTTAGCCTTTTTTTAATTATAATTTGAGTTTTCCGCCAATTTAAAACAGGTTTCTTTTTTACCAGTAAACTTTCATCTTTCTCTGATCTAAAAATCAAAGCACCCCCTCTTGCGTCTAGTTTTAGTATTAACAATTCCGGCATAAAAAGTACCTGTTTACAACTTGGGCTCGTGTAGCAGTTATTGAAAGTAGTGAAAGATGCAGGTATATGTAAGACAAGTGAATTTAATTAAATTGTGACTAGAAGCTGTTTTATGACTATAAAGGTAAGTGTAGACTTTAAAATAACTTATTTTTTATGTAAAAAGGAGATATTAGTTTTTTTTAGGTTAAAATAAGGTGGCCGGTTACTGGAATAAAGTCTAACCTATAGTGCTAGTAGTCGGCCATGGTGGACGACTACTAGCGCATGAACCTTTTTTATGTTTTTGTCTTTTTTGCATTTATTGAAGTCGGTATATATTTTTCTTGCATGACTACATTTAGATTAATATCAAATGATATATTGTACTAGTAGTCGGCCGGGGTCAAAGTACATAACAAAAAAGTTATTTGCTTTTTAAGTTGTTGGCCGACTACTAGAACAGTATCCAAATAAACATTTTGCTAGTCGTCGGCCACAAAATTTTTTCTCTGTTTTTGTGCATATTTTTGTCTAAAATTTGCCTTTCTTGCTATTCTAGGCCATGCCTAAACAACCAAAAAGGAAAATACACTCATATTCCGAGGAAAGCTTGAAAAAACTATTAGATGCGGTAAAACTTGGTGCCAAAATAAGGCAAACATGCAGAGCATATGGGGTTCCGCGGGCAACGCTCCAGGATCGGATTAAGGGACGTGTTTCTAATAAACCTAGAAAAATGGGACCTGACCCGTTCTTAATGCTAGAAAATGAGGAAAGGATAGTTGACGTAGTTCTTTATGATAGGTGTTATTTATTTTTATACCAGAATTTCATGTTTTTGTTCTTTTTTTTATAAATATTTTGTTTGTTTCTGTGAACTTTTTCTTATATTTTCTAATTAAATTATTTAAAATAATAAGTTTTTTTGTTATTACCAAGTTGCGATTGGTTATAAATAGTTGCAACAAAATTTTGAAAGTCCGTATCTGAAGTAAATTGCTACAATTTAAAGGCGGCCGACTACTAGGATATGCCTGGCTGGCAACTAGGATATGGATGGCCGACTACTAGAAAAAAGCATATTTTTAATATAAATATTAACAAGAAATAATAGACTTTATTACAGTATTTTTTTCTGTAAATACATAAATAAACTAATAGTTGTGCTTTCTTACAATCTCAGAACTAGGATCCTAAGTTGGACAACACCTAAGCAATTTATATTTCAATTTGAATGTCATCAAAAATGGCCGACTACTAGCGAAGTGACCCTAGCATTATTCGTTTTGCAGACGGATTTTATGAATGACTGCACCGTTAACACATAAAGTAGTATCTTCTGTATAGTTATTTATTATTTGCAGAATTTACATATAAAGTAGTACCTTCCGCCACAAAATTTTTAAGAAATTTGCACATAAAGTCGCATTTTTCGCTCTGCGTACGGCTTATATGAATGATGTATCTTCTGCATATTTATTGGTCGTCTAAATGCAGAAATTTACACATAAAGTAGTATCTTCTGCAAGCTAAAAATCAGTTAAATAAATAGAAAAACATTATTCTCCTACCTGTGCTCTGAATTCCTTCATTTCTTTTTCAATTTATCGTATTTCTAATACGATTTTCGATAGTTTTTAACCTTTTACACTTTTTTTTAATCGCTAAAATGTGTTGGTTTTACGATGTGAATCATGCGACACAACAATTGGTAATGTGTAATGTAGACAGAGCAGAGAGCGACGTAAAATTTTAAATCTAAACATGTGGGTCAGCGGCGTAACATAGGTATACTACATGGTTATCTTTATTTCCACTAACAAGGATGTGTAGCATAATTAAAATATCTAAACCCAATTCTGCATAGTCATTAGCGAAAAAGTTATTTAAAAAAATGATTCATTAGTTTGATAACTATTCATTGCCATTTAACATAATGTTAAATAAACGTGTACTCTATATAAACAATTTATATTATACCAACAATATGTTACTAGTGAAATTTTATTTTTCACATTTTTTTGTTATTTCTAATTATTAATTTACAAATGTTAATCTGCAGAAGGAATTAGGTAGATTCAAAAAAAAGCAATAAACTACTGACAGTGCTATATTAAAACCATTATTACCTGAATTTACTGTTACTGTACACGTGACGATTATATAGCTTTGGTAAGTAATAAAACTTGTCTATTATAAAAGGAAAAGGTATTTTACTTTAAGCAGATTAAAACATTAATAATATTACTATAATAATAATAGTATAAAATTCAAAGATCATGTATTATTAAACATTATATGAGAGTTGTATATACTATTTTCTCTACTACCAAAAACAGTACTTCCATTTAAAAATATAGTTGTATTATTTTATTTTTAATGTATGCAGATAAGGAAAGTACCTATAGGAATCATGATTTTTTTTTTCGATCTCGGGTTTTCGACGGATTTTTACGTTTTAGGGTCCCCTGAATCCGTTTTGACTATTTTCGCGATTATGTCTCTGTGTGTGTGTGTGTGTGTGTGTGTGTGTGTGTGTGTGTGTGTGTGTGTGTGTGTGTGTGTGTGTGTGTGTGTGTGTGTGTGTGTGTGTGTGTGTGTGTGTGTGTGTGTGTGTGTGTGTGTGTGTGTGTGTGTGTGTGTGTGTGTGTGTGTGTGTGTGTGTGTGTGTGTGTGTGTGTGTGTGTGTGTGTGTGTGTGTGTGTGTGTGTGTATGTGTGTGTGTGTGTGTGTGTGTGTGTGTGTGTGTGTGTGTGTGTGTGTGTGTGTGTGTGTGTGTGTGTATGTGTGTGTATGTGTGTGTGTGCGTGCGTCCGTGTGCGTATGCGCGTGCGCGCGCGCGTGTGTGTGTCTGTGTGTATGTGCGTGTCTGTGTCTTAGACTAGGTAATAAAGAGAGTACTTATAACGCCGCTAAAAATGTTGTTCCATTTTGGTACCAACGATATTCGACCAAAGGCGTAACATGTTAGAAATAAAAAATGAACTTGTGTTTATGTTATTAGTACTGTCTTTATCTTTTTAGGTATAAAGCAAGTTCTAAACGTAAAAATTAAAATAAATAAGTTACAATAAATAAGACATAAGAAATAAATATATTGAAATAAACTGAATGAAACCGTTTACATAATAAAATGAGTTTTTTTTTAAATTCCGCAATATAAAACAAAATGATCTACATGTATTACAAGAAGATGTTTTTTAGTTAATAAAGAATTACAGTATTATTAAATTAAGCTAATAAGAAACATTATACATAAATGAACATAAATTTATTACTGACCCTTGAATAATACTAATTTGGTATAATATTGCCTTATCGGGTCCCCAACTTCAGATATTTGTTTGTCATAAAATGAATCCTGATATTTAAATACTTTAAAATAATTGCTTCAATTAAAAAGTAAATGTGTTTGTTATTGTTAGCAGCATGGTCTTTTAAAAAAGAAAAATAATTTAATTCGATGAACTGATGCATAATTCTTTTTTTTTAAATATTTATATAACAAGTATTTTGTAATTTTTTATCATAAATTTTTTTAAATGTTCACATAATTTGCATAAATTTATTACATCTTGTGATGAATATTTTAATCCTTCTCGAGATTTTTTTCTATTAAAGAATTTAAAAAATTAGCTTTTTCCCCTATTACAGCCTTAAACAATGTTCGCATTTTAATGATTTTTGCAAATGGCAAGAAACGAATCCTGCAATATAAACAACAATCTGAAGTGAACATTCACTTATTACAAGGGGATTCATTACGTATTCATGATCATCCCATAATGATTGTAAAGAATATTTTTCTTAAGGTTCATTAATAATGAGTCTTGAGTTACTCATATTTATATGTAATTCTGGTTGACCTGTATTTCTGCTAGTTCCTACTAATATGGGTATATCCTCTAATGGTATTCAGTTACCCATGTCCCCTTCTCGAATTTCTGCTCTAACTATTAATCTTTTATAGGCTGCACTAAAATGTTATTCCAACCACCTTTTGCGCGAATAGAGGAGAAAAAGAATTCAAGATGGTCTTGACTCATTTTATAAATTGGAAAATAGATTAATTTCTTTTCTTCAAAAATCATTTCGTTATACATCAATAAGGCACTTTTTAAAGAAATTATAAGACCTATAAATCCCGTTTTGCGACTAGAATGTATAATTAATTCATCATTAAATTTTAGATTAGAAATATACTCGATAACATCCTCAATAAATTTCTTTTTAATTTCAATATTTCTTTCAAAAAGAGCCTTTTTGAAACCTGGTGGATTTAGCGACCTACTATTTAAAATATCAAATATATTATTTACAATTTTTATAAATTTAATTGTCCCAGAGCAACCCTGAAATTCTTCCAGTTTTAATTCATCTTGCAATAACTCAAAGAATCAGCAACAGATTGGCTCAATAATTGAACTGCTAAACGGACTTTCATCTTTTGTTTGAAAAAATGTAAATGGGCCTTCGTTAGCTTATTTCCTAAGTGAAGACTCTCTGCATTTTGTAAATTGTCTAATTTTTTTATAAATCCCCCCCTATAAAATTGCCTTTGCCATCTTTAAAAATTTTGTTTTCCCCAAAAGTATTTCTGATTAATTTTAACATGTGGCAGGGATCAAAAATGACATAATTTTTCTTTTCATTTAATGTAAAATATGTCATGTCAAAAAAATCCGTTTTACATACAAAGACAGTAGTACATGTGCACCTGTGTAATTAATTAATTTAATACACTGTGAAACTAACTATTCTACATTTTTGAGTTCCATTCAAACCATTTGCAAAAAAAAGCCTACCGGTAATTTCCATGTTGTATTAACGCCAACAACCATTAAAACAAACGCTTCTTTTGCAACTTCAGTTAAGTCATTATCCAAATCTATACCATAATTTACATACCCATGATATTTTTTCCCATCCCATTCAACATGTTTTCGAAGTGAAATTTCATCAACAATTAGTGACAGAATAATGGTGGGTTGTTATATTTTTTTAGTGTACTAAGAGATTGTTTACTGAAGCCTGGCTCAGCATTGATATTTTGAAATCATTTACCTATAGTACTGTAACCTTACAAACCGGGTCCTAACCTAGTTTTACAAATATTTAAAACCTTGGTCTAAAATGCGTCTAGTAGATACCCATGAAGTGATTTTTGTAGGATCCCAAAATTTCGCTTAAAGTTCAATGTAGCTGTAATGGAGGGAAAAAAAGTAAACACAAAAATAGATTAAGAATAGTTTTATTTAAACTTGTTTCTTTTAGCGGGAAGTTGACTATAATGGTGGTTTATTTTAACATAACACATGTGGGGCCTTTTCCATGTCTCATTTCTAACCAAAGGGATTTTAAGCTCCCATGAACCGGTGAAAGTATGATGACAGTACTACAGCATATTTGTTATCCCTTTATAGTTCACAATCATACACACTGCTCATATAATACCTGTATACGTATTGTCTTATATAGTGAAGTTCAGCGATATCACGAAGAGTATGGTGAGATATGAATATAAATATAAATATGTAAATGAGAAGTTTAAACTCATCTTGCGTAATACCTTTCCACTGATATCCCAATACCGTATTTTACGATTGTGCTCGGCACTTCATATATAACAATAACTTGTACGACAACAGAACACCTGATATAAAGGGGGATGCCCGTTAGGCCCACTATTGGGGTATCTTTTCTTAAGATCCATCCTAGCCTCTATCAGGCTTTTATATCCACAGACGTGAGAAAATGTACCATTTTTAGGCCCTACTATTGAGGTTCTGCACGTACTATGTCCCTTTTTCGAGGCCCTTTTTCGGCGCAATGCTCTTTTGCTCTAATTACCGACAAATCAATGCTATAAATGACAGCTCCGAAACCACAAGCTGTAGTCCCACCACAATCTCACCTCATTTTTCTAAAAGGATAACAATTATACCGGAGTTCTATAAAGTGATGCACAGATGGGCCTATTTTGTTTACCTAAACATAATACCTAATACCTAAAATTATATCGTTACCCGCCTCTGTACATATTCAGTCTTAAAAAGAACCCAAAAAAAGTAAATTCTTAACGTTTAGAAATAAGTCATGACTTTACCCATTTTTGCATCATACAGAATGAAAGAAAATATTATTACCGTAATTTACTTAACATTAGGACTCGACAAATAAATATAATACAATTCAAACATCTAAACGAACGCAAAAGACGACAATTTATAGCCACAAAAGCAGGTTATTGGTTTCCTAAACCCTAAAATAATAAAGGGCTTTGACACTTGATTCTTATGATCATAAACCAGAAGGGCTTAGTTTATTAGTTGTTGTGGCTGGATTTACAATAATTGATTTTTATGACCGTAATTCTAATTATTAATTATTGCCCTACGAAATAAAAAGGAAATGCCCTGACAATGAAATAAAAAAACTACCCACATAACTTAACAATTACAGTTTACTAAATTTTACCCAAATAAGAATTGTTCCCCTTTTAAACAAATAATTAATTACCAAATGATACCTGTAATAATACCGTGCTGCAATAACTGCTCTCCCCCGGCTGTATACATGACTACTATACAAAGGACACTAGGTAGGAATGTGCGTCGAAAACGCTGATTTCGAAATGCGTTCTAGAACGGCGTTTCCGCGATTCAAACCGATAATCGTAGCGTCTAAAAGAAGATACAATTATCGCTAAAATATACGTACGGGGATCCACACAACAAAGAAAAAGATATCATCGACAAAAGTAGAACGAAAATCGCAATACTTTTAATCGTTTTCCACAAGTTTTATAGGATTGGATCAGAGGTAATAAATAACTCGCTATTTCTTTATTCGGCGTCGTCACCATAGGCAACGGTTCACCAAGACAAGTCACGCAAAGAATCCAAAAACTATACAAATACAGTGTGTTAAAAAAAAAGTGTCACAAAATAAAACGGGGGGGTAGTATGGGCCAAAATATGCAGAAAAGTCTTAATAAACATATGTCCGCAAATGAATGGTTTCAGAGATACGTAGTGTTTTGTGTTTTGTATCATTTTTTGATTATATTTTTTCATTCTCAAAAACTTGCTTTTCTTATCGGAGTCTACCGATGTTTTTTCATAGATACTATTTGCAGTTATTATTTTGTTGTGGGTGAATAATTTTATAAATTTTCGTTATGCCTGTTTACACTAATATTGAATTAGCTGACATGCATTTTATGTACGGTCGTGCAAATGGCAATGCGAGGGAAGCGCTACGTCAGTATTTGAACATCTCATTTAACTCTATGTTGTTATTGATTGTTTATAAATATCATTGTTTTTTTATAATAATAAAAAATTGTTATAAACACAAAATGGTCCGTATCTCCGAAACCGTTAATTTGCGGTCATATATTTATTAAGACTTTTCTGCTTATTTTGGGTCATACTATTCACCATTTCATTTTGTGACACTTTTTTTTTAACACCCTGAACGAAAGAAGTCACCTTAAAGGTAACGGTGTATAGCGCAACAGAAGTCGTTTCATACAGAAAATAATTTATCTGCTCCCTCGATATCTTTTACTGCGTTTTCCAAATATAACAAAAAAAGCTGTCACCTTATAGTTAAACGAGATAAACCGATCAATATACTTGAAGAGTATATAGAAGGGAGTCACCTTAAAGATAACTGAATCTTACACTTTTTTTGTCAACTGGACGTGAGAAAGGCAGGAAGAATTCTAACCCCGTGCTTACTTTTGAACGCCGTATTTATACTTTAATTTTCCCATTTAGTCAATGCATTAGACAGAGAAAGTTTGAGTAACGGGCCTACCCAACTTTCACGTAACATAATTCCCAGAAAAACAGCCCGAACAATATCCGGCTTGCGGACCTTCCCCTGAGTTCGAGTTTGCCTTTCAACAATTTACACCTGACGAAAAAAAGGATGTGAAAAATAGAAAGCGATTGATATTTCCTCGAAAAACGCAACAAAATATTTAAAGAAAATAATAAAAAAATATCAGTCCCAGGGGCGTCGGGTTTTAGTACTACGGTGAGGTAAGCAAGTATCAAATGCTGGCCTAACATAATCGTAGCCCTGAGGCGAAAAAAAACTTAAAGTTATAGCAAACTTACGCAAATCAGGGGAATATTTACTTTTTTTTTTAATTTTTGCTATTTCAATTCCTTAACAATATTAGGCATATTGTCAAACATTAGCATATTTTCAGAGGAAATTAAATTTTTCTTATTTAACTCTTTAACAAGAAGTTTTAGCGAAACAATTTTTTTTTATATCTTTTAAGTTTTTGTTTAAGAACTCTAATTTGTCTGGTTTTCACTTTATTCTTTTCTACCTCTTGAAAAAGTTGCCTTCTAAGCCGTTTTATGCTAGGACTTTCTAGGATAGATTCCTTATTTTCAGTTGTATTTGAAGGGCCTGGCTCAACTTCCAAATCCAATGCTCTTCTTTTTAAGTCCTGCAAACAATCAATTATTACGGTAATGTTTTAAATTTAAACACAAAATAGTTGCTAAATTCTTAAAAGTACATAACAATAATGAAAAGTATTTAAAAATATATATGTTACAGTCCAGGCCGTCTATGAAAAATAGACCATATATAAAAGGACTAGTCCGTATATAAAAGGACTGAGGATATTATTTCATATGTGTAAAAAGCTTGTCTTTTAATGAACTGTCTAGTCAGTTTGTAAAAGGTCTAGTCTATTTATATATGGCCCAGCTGCACCTACGCCATATGTATATTTTTAAGATATTTAAACACATTTTTTTTTTATTTATTTATTATAGAAATGAGTTATACATACACACACACACACACACATACACACACACACACACACACACACAGACACACACACACACACACACACACACACACACACACACACACACACACACACACACACACACACACACACACACACACACAGAGAGAGAGAGACAGACACCATCGCGAAAATAGTCAAAACGAATTCAGAGGACCCCAAAACGTAAAAATCCATCTAGAAAAATCAGGATTCCTATACTTTCCTTAGCTTTATACAGATAGGAAAGTAAAAACAATAAAGGTCCTGGAATTTACCAAATCAGATCCGAAACCCTAAAAGCTCATATGTTTTCTGATAATAACATACAAGATATTGCCCTAATGAGTTTAAAAGGGCTGTAGTTACACCTATTTTTAAAAAAAGGTAATAAAAAGGACGTTAGTAACTACCGTCCCATATCCGGTATAAGTGAGCTTTCCAAAGTTTTTGAAAAATCTCTAAAATCTAGGTTGAATAAATATTTAAATAAAAATAACATTATTTTTAAATCTGTTTGGTTTCAAAGAAAATGTTTCTACTACAGATGCAACATCAACCCTAATAAGTGAGATTTTCTGCAATTAGCACCAACTGACATTGACCTAAATCTAATCGAACAAGAAGAAATTTAGCAGTTTCCGTAAATTGCATTTTCAGCTTTAGGATCCTAACCTTTTTTCTCACTTCAATTTTCTTTGAATTTTTAGTCAAGATATAAACCAAAGAATTACTCCCTTCCATATGTACATGATATTTAGAAACAACCTTTATATTAGATGCTTAGTATACATTAATTTAATTTAATAATAATAAATAATAGATAATTTCTAAAACCTTCAAAATTAAAACATAATTTAATTGAAATATTATAAAATAAACAACATGTTTTAATTGCCTTATCATACAACATTCATATAGATTATTGTATCTAACCTATTACTACACCAAAAAATGCTTTAATAATGACTTGCTAACGAATATTGATATGGATGACTGATATTTTATTTAATCTTAATTTTATCATACTCATCTTATCTTAAAAGTTCAGGAATTAAAATTAAATATTTAATACATTCTTTTATCAGAAAAACCTTTGCAGCAGACGTATCATACAAAGATGTCTTCCACGAAACTCCAAAAACTAGATGAAATTATATCCAATTACATAGAAAAAGATAAAGATATAATAGATATGCAAGTTAGTAACCTAACAAATCCAGGCGATAACTGGGGAAGCCAGATATACAAGGTGGATCTCAAACTGAAAACAAAAACCACCGAATCAGAAGAGCTATATTTGGTAGCCAAGCAAATTCCAAATTCCGAATATTATCAACAAGTTTTCAATGTACAAGTAACGTTTAATCAAGAAAAAGAATTTTATAAAACAGTAGTACCGACACTGCATGATTTTCAACGAAAAATGGGGACGAAGATTCTAGATGCCTTTCCAAAATTCTACGGAGCTAGAAATAGCTTGAATTGTGAAAATGGAAAAGTAGATAAAGATGGTTTGATAGTAGTGGAGAATTTAAAAATTAAAGGTAAATATCAAATATTATTAGATACATTTCATCACAATCATCTGCTTCTATATTAGAGCTTCTTTAATTTTCCTCCTCCTCTTTACCATATTTCTGCATTATTCCAGTTATAATTCTAGTTGCTTAATATCATATAACCTTTTCAGGGACAAGTATACAAACAGAATTAAACTTCGTATTTTTATAGAATTTGTATTTACACCTTTTATTCATAAGAATCGTTGAAAAATTTAATTATACAGGGTGTCCCATTAGTGCGTAATTGTTAAATATTTCAATTTGTGTTATAGACACGCAAACAAGTTTTAAATAAAGTTATATGGACTTAAAAAATACTTATTTCAAAAATATTTTCGGATATACAGGGTGTTGCGTTTTTGCCTGGCAAATAAAAATGTATGTTTTTTAAATAGAACACTGTATTTTATTTTAATTTTAGAATGATTTGGTACTTCTGTAGTCAACCCCAAAATGCTCTTAAAAATATTCTAGTGTTGCCCATCAACTTTTTTTTTGAAATTAGAGAATGATGCAGACCCCAAATTAAATTATCATAATTTAGGTAGCTTTAATTTGACTTAAAAATTGTTAAATATACAGACTTATAAGATAATAAGCTTATATAGAGTGTTTTGAAACATGTCTTAAATATGGCTAATTTTAAGCTCAATTTACTCAATTTTTTCAAATGCAACACCTTGTATATTATAACATTTTTTATAAATTTGCTTGTACAACGATACGAATATGTTAGCCAATAACACATATACAGGGTGTCCCATCACTTCGTAATTGATGGATAGCTGTTTTACTGTTAGGAATACGAAGAAATGTTTAATATAAAGGTGGGTCCACATTGCTCGCGAACAGTGCGAACGAACACAACAAGCGCAACAAACGGAGCAAACAGCACGAATGAAACAAAAATCAAATTTGTCGTGTTTAGGCTGTTTGCAGCGTTCCTCGTGCTTGCAATCACCCAAAACACCTGTTTAGACTATTCGGTCGGGTAGCGGTATATCAAAGGGATGCATATTGCGCGCTTGAGCACAGTTGACGGCGGTTTGGTGATTTTTTTGTTTTTCCTGTTCGCTTTTAAGTTGTCAAGTACGAGCGTACGAGCAAGCCGCAGTGCAATATGGAAAGGACTGAAGAAAACATTTTGAAACTAATTCGCCTTTACGAAAGTTATCCTGTTTTGTGGGATCCACAACACAAATTTTATAAGCTACATATTAAAAAAAAATGATGCGTAGTTTTTGTTGTTTTTTGTCATTACAAACTAAGTTTTTTGTAGTTTTGTAGTTTTTTATTGTTCTTTATCAATGTTTATTATCTCTATAATACACTTTTTTATTAATAAACCTGTATAAATTTGTAATACTTACAGTCTGTTAGCTTTACTTACGCGGGTTTCGGATTAACAAAAATTATGCAAATTAGTCATTGGCAACCAGTTCCATTAAGCCTCTTCCCAAGAAATTAGGTATAATTGCCCTAATGGTAAGAATTAAATTAAAATTACATTAGGGTAGGTACTAAATTTGTTACAAATATTGCAGTTGAATTGATTTTTTGCAAGTGTTGACATTGTATGTATATTGTAAATTTAGTGGAAAATTTAAAAATGCCTAGACGTGTGTTAGATGTAGATAGTCTAATTTGTAGTGTACATAAGTATTTTACGGATGAAAAAGAAAATGGCGGTCCTTTAAAATCGGAAATGTCTGTACAACAACGCGTATGCGATGCTCTAGGAATTAGTGAAACCAAATTAAGAGGAGTATTACAAAATCACAATAGTGAACTGCCGAAAGAAGATCACCGCAAAACTCGCCTATCATTGAAAACGAAAGATATTCCAAATGGAAAGAAATTTGAAATTCGTGATACCATTTATCGAATGAGGGCCAACAAGTAACATGTGACCTTAAATACAATTCTCTCGGAATTAATAGATAGAAAATTTGACGACATTGGCAGAACAAGTCTATGGCAAGTGATACATAACTTGGGTTTCAAATTTCAAAAAGAGGATAACAGAAAGGCCCTTTGTGAAAAAAGTCCTATCGTGCACAAGAGAATTAACTTTCTAAGAAAATATTCTAAATTTAAAGAAGAAGGGGCGAATTTTATATATTTAGACGAAACATGGATATTTTCTAGGGGTGCAACGAAGAGAATATGGCAAGATGATAACGTAAAGTCCATCAAACATACCGATGGAGAAGGAAAGCGACACATTATTTTACATGCAGGAGGGAAATTCGGTTTTATAGAAGGTGTTGAGTTAATATTTTCATCTAAATCAAAATCCAGTGACTATCACGATAATATGAACACAGAAATGTTTGTAAAATGGTTGCTTGAAAAACTTCTCCCAGGTTTAAGTGAGCCCAGCGTAATTATTTTAGACAATGCACCTTACCATTCTGAAGTATTAAACAAAAGTCCAACGAATTCTTGGACTGTTGATAAAATTAAAGAATGGTTAACAAAGGAACATATATATTAAAATCAGAATTATTACGCTTGGCAAATATACACGCAAAACCAAAAACCTTTGTTATGGATCAGATTATTGAAAGTTACGGTCATCAAGTTTTACGTCTGCCACCGTATCATTGCCAGTTTAATCCCATCGAATATATATGGGGAATACCAAAACAATATTATGACAATTATATTGGGCCTAATGGTTATAGTAACGACGCAGTTCAGGAAACTTGGCGAAAAGCACTTTCAATTGCAACTCCAAAAGTGTGGCGGAACTGTATATCCAAGTGCGAGAAACTAATAGAAGATTGGTGGACTCGTGAAAATAAAATAAACAAAATAAGTCCAATCATAATAACAATTAATGGTGATGACAGTGATGATGATGATGACCATTATGATATTTTGTATGATAATGACTGATTTTCAATTTTTTATTTTTCATTTGAAATTCTCTACAAGGAACAAATTTTTATGTTAGAAAATATTTTATTTGAGCTAAATAACCCTCTTATTATACATAGACCATATTTTATGTGTGAAGTGTAATATAAAATTATTATTAGGTTTATAATAGCCACATTAGACTCCATTAATGAAGAAGTTTAATTCTGCTCTCAATTATACAAAAGATTCTCGATTATTATTTTATTAAAAAGTTATACATTATTTTTCATTTCATTTAACCAATTGATATTTCCCCAAAAAACAGGTCAAACTTTCAGGTACTTACCTGGAAATACTCATAAAATATTTAATCCGAAACCCGCGTAAGTATAGCGAACATACTGTACCTTAAAGTGATCTTTGAAAGCTTCATTAAAGCTATCGCAAACCTTTGGGACTATTTTGGAAATACTTTGTTTCGATACTTTAAATAAATAACTTAAACTAGTGAATGAGTCCCCAGTAGCGAGAAATCTTAATGTTATCGCTAGTCTTTCCTTAACTGGAATAGCTTTTCTAAAGGTGGTATTCTTTCTTTGGATATGTGGCCCAACTAAATTAGTTACTGTTTTAAAATCGGTACTACTCATGCGACAAATATGAATAAAAAATAGCCCATCTGTTTGCAAATCATGGAGAAGATTACTTCCACTGTATTTGAATCTACTTTGAAAAATATTTGACATCCAACACCGTCTATTTATCACTTTTTTTTCTATTCTCTCCGTTTTATAATAATAATTAACGCACTGGCAGCCGCCGTTAATAATAATTGATCATCCATGTCGGAACCGCAAGAGCGCAAACACAGAACTACAATGTGGACACTTTTGCTTGCAGATACACCGATCTTGACAAACAGAAGAAACATAAAAAGCAACGTTCCGGAAACAGCATAAGTGCGATCACGAGCACGAGCGTGATCACGAACAGGAGCAATGTGGACTCACCTTTGTGTTGTAGGGCCATATTTAACATTTTTTCTTAAATATACAGGGTGGTCAATAAACAAGATGTTGATCAAATATATACTTTTTTAAAGTAAAACACCCGGCAGGATTGTTTTCACATCAACAAACAATTTTAATTGACTTCATTAATTTGCTATCTTGTATATAGGGTGTGTCAAAACGTGAAGTTACGATTTTCCTAATTTTTTAAATGCAACACCATGTATTGGTGGTATAACAAAAGGGTATTCCATTTAAAAAATTGTGAAAATCGTTACCCCGTATTTTGACCGTATATACAACAAAGCAAATAAAATTGTTTTACGATGTGAAAACTATCAAATATGTATAACTATTGCAGGTTATTATGCTTTAAAAATGTATAAGTTTGGTCAGCCCCTTGTTTATGGACCACCTTGTATATTTAAGAATATTTATTTAAGATGGTCATACAACTTTTATATCATTATTTTTTTTTTTTCGTATTTGCAATAATAAAACAGCTATCGATCAATTACGCATTGATAGCTAACATGTTGATATCGTTGGATAGGTAAATTTATAAGAAATTTTATGCTAAAATAATATACAGGGTATTGCTTTTGAAAATAGACTAAATTGAACTTAAAATGAGCCATATTTAGGAAATGTTTCAAGATACTCTGTCTACAATAAACTAGTTCTATCACCACTATTCATTAGCTTAGCATCTTATAAGTTTTTATTTTAAATAATTTTAAAATCATTTAAAACCTAACCTAAATTATGATAATTTCATTTGGAGTCTGCATCATTCTCATAGAGAAAAAATTAATTGCTTGGCAAGTTGTAATATTAAAAAAAAAATCTAGGGTTCAATACAGTATTACCAAATCGTTCTAAAACTAAAATAAAATATAAAGTGTTCTATTTAAAAAATATACATACAAATATACAAAAATATTTTTTAAAAACGTATTTTTTAATTCCATATAACTTTTATTTAAAACACAAATTGAAATATTAAACAATTACGTACTAATGGGACACCCTCTATTTTTTTTTTCAAAAATTCAGCTACATCATTTTTTTTTCTATTCTTTTTTTATTTCATCTAGCTTTTTTCTTCTCTCTGCTTTTATAGTAGCTTCTCCCTTTATCTATTTATTTCTTTCTCTGTCTTTTTTTGCCTTCTGTACCTGTGTCTGTAACGTGTGAAGGGTGCTTTACCCTACGACACTTACATCTTACTAGGTCCATTGTGCATTCCTCCAGGTTGATAGGCACCTCCTAGCTCGCGAGCAAGAGGTGCTTCTCTTATATCGGCCGGTGTTAGCCAATACTTGTCGAAGACAAATCTTCTAATAAATGAGAGCGCCAGGCAATCGTAGAGAATATAATCGCACCAATCGCTGAGTGCGGATTCTGACAGCCCCATGCTATGAATATTCTTCTGTACTTGACAGTGACCAGTCAGAATACCTGTGATCAAGCGCAGATTCCGTCTAGTCATAGATTTGCTATAGTGTTGTTATTTAATTAGGTCTGTCACTCCCGATATTATCAGTCCAATAAAAGGGCCAGGTCCAAAAGGTACTTGGATAGCCACTCCTTGACTCAACAAAAAGATTAACTTTCAATGTGGCGTTACCTTCGTTTCTTCTTAAGGTGACAACCTTGTTGCTGGATACTTATGCCAAAGCTTCACGACATTATAGTACTGAAATTGAGTAAATTCGTGGTCTATCCATGGTGAGTATTGCTTGTATGCTATCTGTATAGAGGGAGTCTCAACAAAGTAGGCCAATCTGTTAACCATAGATTCCATAGGTCAGTGCAATAATCCTCTATTATCATTTTTTTATTGGGGCCATTATGTTCAATTTACAGGGTGACAAATTTAATATTAAAAATACATTTTTCATTATATATTCGTCCCTTTTTAAAGTAAATTGCTTAAAATTGGTACATCGGTGTTTTTGGGATGATAATTTATCATTTGAGTCTAAATAACAACAGTATGGCAAATCTATGACTAGACGGAATCTGCGCTTGATCACAGGTATTCTGACTGGTCACTGTCAAGTATAGAAGAATATTCATAGCATGGGGCTGTCAGAATCCGCACTCAGCGATTGGTGCGATTATATTCTCTACGATTGCCTGGCGCTCTCATTTATTAGAAGATTTGTCTTCGACAAGTATTGGCTAACACCGGCCGATATAAGAGAAGCACCTCTTGCTCGCGAGCTAGGAGGTGCCTATCAACCTGGAGGAATGCACAATGGACCTAGTAAGATGTAAGTGTCATAGGGTAAAGCACCCTTCGCACGTTACAGACACAGGTACAGAAGGCAAAAAAAGACAGACAAAGAAATAAATAGATAAAGGGAGAAGCTACTATAAAAGCAGAGAGAAGAAAAAAGCTAGATGAAATAAAAAAAGAATAGAAAAAAAAATGATGTAGCTGAATTTTTGAAAAAAAAAATAGAGGGTGTCCCATTAGTACGTAATTGTTTAATATTTCAATTTGTGTTTTAAATAAAAGTTATATGGAATTAAAAAATACGTTTTTAAAAAATATTTTTGTATATTTGTATGTATATTTTTTAAATAGAACACTTTATATTTTATTTTAGTTTTAGAACGATTTGGTAATACTGTATTGAACCCTAGATTTTTTTTTTAATATTACAACTTGCCAAGAAATTAATTTTTTCTCTATGAGAATGATGCAGACTCCAAATGAAATTATCATAATTTAGGTTAGGTTTTAAATGATTTTAAAATTATTTAAAATAAAAACTTATAAGATGCTAAGCTAATGAATAGTGGTGATAGAACTAGTTTATTGTAGACAGAGTATCTTGAAACATTTCCTAAATATGGCTCATTTTAAGTTCAATTTAGTCTATTTTCAAAAGCAATACCCTGTATATTATTTTAGCATAAAATTTCTTATAAATTTACCTATCCAACGATATCAACATGTTAGCTATCAATGCGTAATTGATCGATAGCTGTTTTATTATTGCAAATACGAAAAAAAAAAAATAATGATATAAAAGTTGTATGACCATCTTAAATAAATATTCTTAAATATACAAGGTGGTCCATAAACAAGGGGCTGACCAAACTTATACATTTTTAAAGCATAATAACCTGCAATAGTTATACATATTTGATAGTTTTCACATCGTAAAACAATTTTATTTGCTTTGTTGTATATACGGTCAAAATACGGGGTAACGATTTTCACAATTTTTTAAATGGAATACCCTTTTGTTATACCACCAATACATGGTGTTGCATTTAAAAAATTAGGAAAATCGTAACTTCACGTTTTGACACACCCTATATACAAGATAGCAAATTAATGAAGTCAATTAAAATTGTTTGTTGATGTGAAAACAATCCTGCCGGGTGTTTTACTTTAAAAAAGTATATATTTGATCAACATCTTGTTTATTGACCACCCTGTATATTTAAGAAAAAATGTTAAATATGGCCCTACAACACAAAGGTGAGTCCACATTGCTCCTGTTCGTGATCACGCTCGTGCTCGTGATCGCACTTATGCTGTTTCCGGAACGTTGCTTTTTATGTTTCTTCTGTTTGTCAAGATCGGTGTATCTGCAAGCAAAAGTGTCCACATTGTAGTTCTGTGTTTGCGCTCTTGAGGTTCCGACATGGATGATCAATTATTATTAACGGCGGCTGCCAGTGCGTTAATTATTATTATAAAACGGAGAGAATAGAAAAAAAAGTGATAAATAGACGGTGTTGGATGTCAAATATTTTTCAAAGTAGATTCAAATACAGTGGAAGTAATCTTCTCCATGATTTGCAAACAGATGGGCTATTTTTTATTCATATTTGTCGCATGAGTAGTACCGATTTTAAAACAGTAACTAATTTAGTTGGGCCACATATCCAAAGAAAGAATACCACCTTTAGAAAAGCTATTCCAGTTAAGGAAAGACTAGCGATAACATTAAGATTTCTCGCTACTGGGGACTCATTCACTAGTTTAAGTTATTTATTTAAAGTATCGAAACAAAGTATTTCCAAAATAGTCCCAAAGGTTTGCGATAGCTTTAATGAAGCTTTCAAAGATCACTTTAAGGTACAGTATGTTCGCTATACTTACGCGGGTTTCGGATTAAAAATTTTCTGAGTATTTCCAGGTAAGTACCTGAAAGTTTGACCTGTTTTTTGGGGAAATATCAACCGGTTAAATGGAATGAAAAATAATGTATAACTTTTTAATAAAATAATAATCGAGAATCTTTTGTATAATTGAGAGCAGAATTAAACTTCGTGGTCTATCCATGGTGAGTATTGCTTGTATGCTATCTGTATAGAGGGAGTCTCAACAAAGTAGGCCAATCTGTTAACCATAGATTCCATAGGTCAGTGCAATAATCCTCTATTATCATTTTTTTTATTGGGGCCATTATGTTCAATTTACAGGGTAACAAAGTTAATATTAAAAATACGTTTTTCATTATATATTCGTCCTTTTTTAAAGTAAATTGCTTAAAATTGGTACATCGGTGTTTTTGGGATGATAATTTATCATTTGAGTCTAAATAACACTTACCTCATAGAGAACGCTAGTTTCAAGTATATTGAACATAATGGCCCCAATCTAAAAAAATATTGGAGGTTTTTTAAACTAACCTAGCATGTTCCTTTCAGTGACATTGTTTCTGGTAACTTCTTTTGGTGCTAAGAGAATCTCCGTGAGCTCGGTTTAAACTACACGGGACTATTGTTTACAGCGCATTTCAGATTAAGGTTTAAGGATCTAAAGTATGTTCCACATCCTAAGCCTTGTTTTGGTTTAGAAGTGTCGCTGTAGATATGAATTGTACCTGCCACTTCCGACTCTTCTTTTTGTTTCGTTATAACCTTAAATGACTTAAGTTGGAACCATATGGAAAACATTTTTATTATTGATTTTAGGAAAAAAAGTTATTCTTGATAAAAAGTCCTACATGACCCGAAACTTAAAATACAGTCATCGCATATCAAATTTTTCAAGCCGTATACGAGGTTTGTCAAAAAATATGAATTTTGCTCAAGAGTAAAGTACGTTTATTTTTGACAAAATCGAAAATTTTCATAAAGAAAAGTTGATTAGAATTGAATATTACATTAAAATATGCAATTACACCTATCTATCTGGAAAAACAGATTTTCTTATTTTTTATAAACTCTACACTCTACACATTGATTGTAAATATCTGAAAACGTTATAAATTACGCAAGCTACTATAAACATGATACGCTTTCCTTTTGTTGATGTTTGTGAAGAATTTAGCAAATTTCTTAATGAAAATTGTCGATTTTGTAAAAAAATAAACGTACTTTATTCTTGAGCAAAATTAATATTTTTTGACAAACCTCGTATACGGCTTGAAAAATTTGATATCTGATGACTGTATTTTAGGTTTTGGGTCATGCAGGACTTTTTATCAAGAATAACTTTTTTTCCTAAAATCAATAATAAAAATGTTTTCCATATGGTTCCAACTTAAGTAGACACACTGTATATCTCAGTAAGATGGAGTCCATGTTGGGTTGAAGTAGTAGAAGCGATAAGAGCACCTTTTGCCAAAACCGACGGCTGACCTCACCAGATCCTACATCAGGTTCTGTTCCAACCACGCGGAGTCGTACCATTGTCATCAGAGCAACCTCCTGATACGTTGAGACATGCTGTTCTTTGAATTTGTTATTTCTTTGTCTTATTATCTTAGCATTATTATTTTTAAGATTGTATTATTTTCCATTATTGCCATTTATTTCTACCATTCTAATTATTTATTTTATTACTTTTTTTGTTTATTATATCTTAGTTTAATTCAAATCTAATTTATCTTTTACTAAACATGGCTTAACTTCATTCTCCAATCTAGATTACGTAAAAACTTTATATTATATTATGTCAGTTTGATATAACTCTTTGGATGCTAAATTCTTTTTTTGGAAGTGTAATAATATTTTCATTTTTGGTTTTACTAGCTTTTACATCCAAACCTCGGTCATTAGATAATTTCCTTCCAATTAATTAAATAGATTTCTTTTAATAAAGTGTATTTATGTTTCTTATTTATTAATACATATTGTTTAGTTGAAATTATGTTTTCCTCTAGGTTTTAGTTTCTTCAATTCACTTTTCTTTGAAAAATATTCACAGTGTTACTATCGTCAGTTCCAAGGCAAAGTCAAGAAATTCAATGGGCATGCGACATTATTCCAGGTAGATATAACAGGTATCACTGCGCAGAAAAGATAATAAGTAATAAGGTAAATGGAAAAAACCATTGTTATATAATACCCAGAGAGTAATTTGAACCACCCAGTTCCATACAGGTACACTTAAAGTATGTGTGGGACAGTTTGGAAGCTCTAACAGATCTAGTTAGTCAAAACAGACTACTTTTAACCTAAGTACCACCTCAGAGGGTATTAGGATAATGACGAAATTGATTTACTAGGTCAAGAAGATGCCAAGAAGTTTTTTTTTTGTCCGAGAATCCTTCTGTTAGTGTCACAAAGACACCCATCAGAATATGCTCAAATCAGTATATATTGAAAACAAATCTCAGAAATAGTTGGACAATTTACAAGGACAGAGGAATATTAACAGATCAATGAAGGCTTACCATGTGCCGATTTATTCAGGAAGAGAAGGATACTCAATACAGTTATTCTGCTCTACCAAGGTCTATCAAGACTGAGATTTGTTTACTTTGGGAAATAATTAAGAGCAGAGAGATACTCCTACTCTAGGGACTCTACGAGAAAAGACCAAACTAGTCAAAGTTATCTAACCAATGATCAAAGGATATCCAAAATAGATCTACATAGAGATTTTTATGTGCGAACTCGACACGTTACGTATCGAATAGAGAGACATAACAATCACAGTCTGTTGAACAAAGGCGTCTCGATATTGAAAGATGAGAATCCAATTGCTAAAAAGGTCGGGGTGGAAAAGCTACATGGCCCACTATCTTAACCAAATATAATCTCTATTATCGTATGTTTATTATAACAAATTGTATGCGTATTCTATAATAGGGGCAGGGGTTTTTTTTGTAACATATTACAGTTCGTATGTTCAAAATTGAAAATCTCATAAATTTTTGTAACTACCTTAAAAGATCTTAAAATATTAATTAATTCTTCATCTATTTGTTCTATAGTTAAGTAGCTTCAGCGTCTCACCAAGATTCCTCAGAAGCAGGCATTTCTTGGATAGTAATTCTGGTTACCTCATATCGACTGATGTCAATTCGATATAATGTTTATTTCATTGCTAACTTATTTTTTGGCAAAAATTTTCTATTGGGAATGTTGTTATTATTTGCATTTTGACTTTGTTAGATGTTTCTGCATTAAACCTTTAGTCATTTTATATTTTTCTTTCCAATTAATCAAAGATTTATTTATTCCCATAGTTTTTACCAACACACCCTTGAAGACCAGGTAACAGTCCACTAGAAATAGCTGTTTTTCTAGTTATTGTAACAGTCCTATATTTTCTCTGTGGCTCAGCTTGTTAATTTCATCTTCTAATTGTTCCACTTTCTCAACTATCAGACTCTTTTTCTTCCTACACCAATTTTTTTACGCTTTTCTATACGTACTTCTTTTTATCAATTGGTTTTTTCTATTCATCTAATTTTTCTGTTTCTTCCATGACCAATTAGTTCCTGGTCTACCTGTTTGTTCTTCCTTCTATTTTTTCATTTCAGTTTTTAGTATTCTCGAGTTTTATTTCATTTTCATAATTTGGTAGCAGCAATGAAGCTTCTGGTAATCTTAGAGACAATTTAATCTACTACAATGTTGGAATAGAATCTTACAGTCATACTGGGTGTCCCATTAGTGCGTAATTGTCCAATATTTAAATTTGTGTTATAGGCACGCAAACAAGTTTCAAATTAAAGTTACTTGGATTTGAAAAATACATATTTTAAAAATATTTTTGGACATACAGGGTATTGCATTTTTACCTGGCAAATAAAAATTTTGAATTTTTTAAAAAATATTTCAGTTTTGCCTAGCAATTATTTTTTTTTAAATTAGAGAATGATGCAGACCCCAAATTAAATTATCATAATTCAGGTAGGTTGATTTCAAAATTGTTTAATATACAGACTTATAAGATACTAAGCTAACGAATAGTGGTGATCGAACTGGTTTATTTTATTTTGAAACATGTCTTAAATATGGCCACTTTTAAGTTCAATTTACTTAGTTTTTTCAAAAATTCCATATAAATTTGCCTATACAACGATACTAATATGTTAACCAATCACACATGTACAGGGTGTCTCATCAGTCCGTAATTGATTGATATCTGTTTCATTATTAGAAATACGAAGAAATACGATTTAATATAAAAATTAAATGATGATATTTTACAATTATTGTTAAATATACAGGGTAGTCCCTAAACGAGGTGTTGACCAAATCTATATGTTTTAAAACAAAACAACCTGCAGGTAGTTATACATATTTGATTGTTTTCGCATCGTCAAACAATTTTAATTGACTTTATTCATTTGATATGCAAAACGTGTGGTTACAAATTTCTCAATTTTTTAAATGGAGTACACAGTATTAATTAATTCGTGGTAAAACATATAGGGTATTCCATTTAAAAATTGAGAAAATCGTTACTATGCATTTCGACATACTCTATATAAAACATAGCAAATAAATGAAGTATATTAAAATTGCTTTAAGATGTCAAAACAATCAAATACCTGTAGGGTATTTTGCTTTATTAATGTATGTTTTGTCATAATTAAGAATATATACTAAACATGGTCATACAACTTTTCTTTCGAATTTCCAATAATAAAGCAACTATTGATCAATTACGCACTGATGGGACACCCTGTATATGTATTATTGACTAATATGTTGATATCATTAGATAATTAAATTTATAAGAAATATAAGGTGGTGCAAAATAAAGTCCTCTATTTGTTTGAAGCTTGCTTGCGTGTCAATAACATAAACTGAAATATTAAATAAATACGCACTAATGGGAATGGGGAATGAGGAATGAGGAATGGGGGAATGGGAATCAATTGAAACCCCCACTAATAAAATTTAGCCATAAATTTACCACTAATAAAATTTAACCATAAATTTACCACTAATAAAATTGTATATTACGTTTTGCTTCGTAAAATCTACTTGCTTTACAATTTTGCCAGCCTGGGGTGGATAATGTTAAGCCTATGCCAGCACCTATTTAAACTAAAAAGTTTTATACTTTCCTGATATCTTCAATATCAAACTCTTTATAATATTGTCAATTATTGTCTATTTTTTTTAGGTTATAAAAATCTGGATCGATTTGTTGGTTTCGACTTATCCACGAGCAGAACCATTCTAAAAACTCTGGCGCAGTTTCACGCGATACCTCTGGCAATCAAATTAAAAGAACCCGAAGTTTTTGAGCAAAAAATCAAACCACATCTCAGCTGCTTCTTACCAAAATTACCAAAAGTCAATTTATCAAGCGAAACTGCGGAGTTGGTCAAGCTTTTAGAGGAATCAGAAGAGTGCAGACATTTGACGGGTGTTTTAGAAAAATCAATCGAATATTTTTTACTGTTTCCGGAAATTTATAGAGAACCGTTCTCTACCGTAGTACATAGGGACTTTTGGGTGAACAATATCATGGTAAATTCCAAAAACGACGTAAAAATTGTTGATTTCCAAATGTATACTTACGATTCCCCTATTGTCGATTTATTTTTCTTTTTATTCACCAGTGTACAAACTGAGGTTTTAAAAGAAAATTTGGATAATTTACTTCACTTTTACCATGAAAATTTCATTCAAACTTTGGTCGACCATAAGTGTCAGACAGAAGCGTTTTCTTACGAAAAATTTTTAGACGAAATATCTGCTTGCGGTAAATATGAATTCGGAAGAGTAATGTTTATGCTTTGCCTTGTTGTAAGGGGTCCTAAAGAATTTTCGTTAGATCAGGATAATACTTCAGATACTCCTAAATTGAATACGAAGCATCTGACTACTGACGATAAGGATAGGGTGTTTTGGTTTGCACAAGAGTGTTACAGAAGGGGATGGTTAAATTTCTAGGTCAATTTATATTTATGAAAACACATGTAATATTACTGCACAACGTGTTCATTAAATTCTTTTTTTAGACTTCAAAGTCGGAAAAATTTTTTTACGCAAGAGTATTTTCGTTTCACTGGTGGGTGTAGATTAATTACTATTTAAAATAAATTAAAACCATTTAAAACTAAGTCAAACGATTGAAAACGATTTAAAACGATTTAAAACGATTTAAAACGATTTAAAACGATTTAAAACGATTTAAAACGATTTAAAACGATTTAAAACGATTTAAAACGATTTAAAACGATTTAAAACGATTTAAAACGATTTAAAACGATTTAAAACGATTTAAAACGATTTAAAACGATTTAAAACGATTTAAAACGATTTAAAACGATTTAAAACGATTTAAAACGATTTAAAACGATTTAAAACGGTTTTAAAACGATTTAAAACGATTTAAAACGATTTAAAACGATTTAAAACGATTTAAAACGATTTAAAACGATTTAAAACGATTTTAAAACGATTTAAAACGATTTAAAACGATTTAAAACGATTTAAAACGATTTAAAACGATTTAAAACGATTTAAAACGATTTAAAACGATTTAAAACGATTTAAAACGATTTAAAACGATTTAAAACGATTTAAAACGATTTAAAACGATTTAAAACGATTTAAAACTATTTAAAACGATTTAAAACTATTTAAAACGATTTAAAACGATTTAAAACGATTTAAAACGATTTAAAACGATTTAAAACGATTTAAAACAATTTAAAACGATTTAAAACGATTTAAAACGATTTTAAAACGATTTAAAACGATTTAAAACAAATTAAAACGATTTAAAACGATTTAAAACGATTTAAAACGATTTAAAACTATTTAAAACGATTTAAAATTATTTAAATCGATTTAAAACGATTTATAACGATTTAAAACGATTTGAAACAATTTAAAACGATTTAAAACTATTTAAAACGATTTAAAAAATCCAAATCATAATTATTATACTCTATTAAATAAACGTTTTAAAGAACACTCTAACCGATTTCTTCATACTCCTCTTTTCCTCTAGTAGTATAGTGTTACAAATTTTGGTAGGTCCGACTATTTCGATTTCCAGTCTGATATTCCTAGTATCCTAGTACATCCACTCACTATCTTTTCCTCGGTCTTCTTTTCCTCGGTCACAGTTTGAATCCATTTTTGTAAAATGCAAATTTTATGCCGTTGGATAACTTAAACTCTCCCTCATCCCAATATACCCAGTATACCATAATATGTAAATAAAGTATATCCAGGTATTCCATTAAAAAATTAAATCTACTAATAAGACCTCTTATCTTTTTAGCAAGATGGGTTTGTATGCAAGTAAAAGTTAAATGTACTGCTTAGTTTGGTAGATTATCAATGGTGCTAGGTCTGGCAAGTTACTTAAATTGCAAGTGGATAACTGGTATTTTCTAAGTTCAAAGTGAATTTTTTGTATGCAAGCCTTTTTGTAATAATAGAAAAATCAGCTTTCTATCATAACTTTTAGGTTTTTCCAAGTGTATCTCTTAGAAAATATGGCGTATCATCCGCAAAACTCATAATGGCATCGTCTATATTCATTTTTAATTAATTATTTACATAAAGTGAATAGTAAAAGTCAAAGAATAGAACCTTGCGGAACACTAAAAGTTACAGCTCTCATATCACTCGTAACACCATTAAGATAAACCTGCCACTTGATCATTTCAATAACTTTCTTTAAGTCAAAATATTCTGACCCGGAAGTTTTTGAAGTAATGTACTTAAGCAACACCATATCAAAAGCTATAGAAAATAAACAAATTTGTATAATACTAGTATTTTTAACATATACCTTTATTTTGTTAAAACACATAGGTATAGCATGTTAGATTTTATTAATTATCAAGTCAAACAATTATTTGGTTACCAAGTGATTACCGATAGAACAAAATGCATGAGAATCAGCCAACAACCACAGCTGATCACTCAAGGCGACTCAAATCGTCCTGCCTGGAGGAGCGCTGACTACGGTTTGCATTAGTTCCCCGCACTCTCCGCTCTTGACTGCAATGTGCTTTACCGTAATGCAATTAACAAAAATTTGTTTACTTGCTAACAAGTTCCTTAAATTACCCTCTCTAAAGCCTTACTTATTTTTAAATTATCTAAAAATATTGCAATTCAGAAAATGTCGCGAAAAATGTTATGGTCATCATTTTGATAATTTTAGAATTAGTTCAAATATTTACTAAAACACGTTTTATTCTTGATAATATAAAAATGTATTAAAATATTATAACATATTTAGTACTCAAAAAATCATACTTTCCATTAAATAATTTTGACTTTCTGTACGCCCATAAAACTTGTATTTATATAGAGGCGATTGGTATATCTTGTTGCTGTGTTGCCAATACTGATTTAAAATATTTAAATTATTTAGATTATATTTACAAGCAGATGCGGTTTCTCCACTGGTTCATTTGTGCAGTGAACACCCAGTTAAATTTCATAAAAACACATTATTTTAAAATTACATAAATAATATAAAAATATAAATTTTATTTTAATATATTTATTTTCATACGTGTTAATCTATATTTTTTGGTACATCATTGCCCTCTGGCTGATCGCGTCTCTGTGGCACAGTATACCTAAATATACTGGTCATTATGATGAGTGAGCCTAACACGAGTGAGACGATTCAGCGAATGCATATAGCTAAAAGAGAATACAACACGCCAACATATCCTTCAAACTGCAAAAGAATACATCAATTGGCGCGCCGCTCACAAACAAGGTTGCCAAACCAGTGTTAGCAGTCTAGTACAATTCACAATTGTACTAGATATAGTAAATTCTGCGTGCATCAGTGTTTACGTGTAATATATATAAAAAAGATAAAAGGATTATTGGGCAAATACCGCAAAAAAAAATGCCTAAAGGCAAACCGTAGACACGTGTTTCTGACTATTGGTCTTCATCAGTACGGTGCAGCCAAGTTCAAAAGAGAATGGAACTAGCGATGAAATCAAATCAATAGGAGATCACTCAAGAAGCCAACCACACATTTGTGGACTGTGCTAACATTCCCAGTGATTACTAGGAAAATATTAGCGTCGCCACGGAGGTAAGTTATAGCTGCTATGAAGATGCATCCAAGCCCAGGGAAACTAAACAAGAGAAGGTTTAGTGCGGTGAAAAAACCTTCTCTTGTTTAGTTTCCCTGGGCTTGGATGCATCTTCATAGCAGCTATAACTTACCTCCGTGGCGACGCTAATATTTTCCTAGTAATCACTGGGAATGTTAGCACAGTCCACAAATGTGTGGTTGGCTTCTTGAGTGATCTCCTATTGATTTGATTTCATTGCTAGTTCCATTCTCTTTTGAACTTAGCTGCACCGTACTGATGAAGACCAATAGTCAGAAACACGTGTCTACGGTTTGCCTTTAGGCTTTTTATTTTTTTAATTTTTTGCGGTATTTGCCCAATAATCCTTTTATCTTTTACATTGTTTCACCGCACTAAACCTTCTCTTATATATATATATATATATATATATATATATATATATATATATATATATATATATATATATATATATAATCCAGCGTTGTTGCGTCTCCCTTAATTCGTGGGTTTAGATCAATTTTAGGCGCGTATATTGGTTTAAAATATTTTTTATAGTAGGGTGGACGTTTTAATATTTATTTTCAACAGGTTTTTAATTATTCGAATTTTTATAGATATTTAGCACTTTATTGACTCCTTTCAAAAAAGTAAGTTTATTGACTCCTTTTTGTTGTATATTATACATTGTTGCGTCCATGCAATGTTGCCAAATTTCTGGACGCAATAATGGTAGAAATTTGCATAGGCCTGAGTATATATTATATATAGTATATATGGATGGTTTTATTTCTAAAAATTTAGGTTGGAATAGTATTTTGTGCAACAAGAGTGGATATGATAGCCATATACGTATAATCCTCTTGAGCTGTACAGTATATTTCGTCTACGACCCACTACAGTAAATATACCAATTTTAAAATATATGTTAAGTTAATAAGATAAAAATAATTAATTTAATAATATTTAGGAATTTTACTAATTTATAAAATAAAATAAACTTAAAAAAAGAGAACAGGATTTTATTTACTTAGTCCATTATCCTAGGCAGCATGACAGCTCAATACGCCATACTCAGCTCCATCGATAAACCTAACATTTTAATTTTAATACTCATAATTATATTAATTTCATATATTTTATTAAAATTTGATTTATTTGTAAATATAGGTGAATATCTTGTGAAACGCTATTATTTATCGATTCTTCACAAAAATAACTAATTTTTAATAATATTTAATCCCAATAACTAAAATTATACTGACAATTTGACAGAATTGTCATTTATTTGAAAGAAAAATAATAATAGTTGTCTGTTGACCAAATATGAACTGTGATTGGTTGACTTCATATTTGTTCAGTGTTCTTACTAAGTAGAATAGATATTGAATATATTCGTTTAATTAAACGCTTAAACGTTTTATAGTCTGTGTGTAGTATAAGCTAACCAATGTAGGTGTAGAAAAAATAACCTGAGATTTTACCCTGTAGTAGACTAGATTTTGGAAAATATGACAGGATATTAATGATAGGATTTCAGAATATTTTGTGAAAGTCAGAACTATGGAGGGTAGAGAAAAGGAGGACAAGCTTATATGGATCTTTATATTAAAAAGTGGCCACCAAAATGTATACAATTAAGATGGGGCTCGTGTAGCCAGGGGACAAAATCCAATGCTATATAGTCATATAGATTGCTCATTCATAATGAAATCAGACAGGAAGCAGTAAATTGAGACCTCCGTGCCATTTTAATATAAGAATTATTTATTGTTTATATTATTATTTTTCAATAAAATTTGACTATTGTCGTGTATTGTCAAAATTTATCTACGATCACAGAACACTTACTCTTCTACGATCAGTCACTTTTCACGGTGTAGTTTTTAGTTTTTTATGGTTGAGCAATATTTATTACTATATACATCATTGTTGTCATTGTGTGATCTGAACTATCGACTGTCGACGTCCCCTTGGCACAGAAGCGCCATTTTAATTGTATACATTTTGAGGGGACACTTTTTGTATACAGAGATTGTTCTCCTTTCCTCTACCCTCCATAGTCAGAACAAAACTATGACAAATATCAGTTTGTTTTTATGTTGTTGATTATCTTTATCACTCATAGATGTCATAAAACATATTTTTTAATAAAACATAAATAAGACAGAAAGAAAACATAAACATAAAACTAATAAAACATCAAATTGAATATGATACAATTGAAATCAGTATCACAGAAAATCGGAAAATAATAAAGATATCCAATTCAAAAATTCTTGTGGATGACTTGGTTAAAATTCAAAAATATTTAATTAAAAACTTTTAAATTTAATTATAAACTTCCATTGATTGATTCAGTTCCTTCTGTAATAATACTATTTTTTTTTGTTGAATAATAGCTTGGGTAAACGGTGAGGTAAAAGCCTTCGGTCGTAAATCCAATTTCTTATTTTTTTTGGGCACCGAAAAACTGTTGAATCATTTAAATCTTAAATAATAGAATTTTATTTTGAGTTTTGGGCAGCGGCCCGGCTTAGTAGGTTTACTTATTGTGTATCAATATCTGCAGTCAAAGCAGACACAACGCAGTTAGTAGTTGGATGGGTGACCATTTTAATGAAAGTCGGTGAACGACTAAACAATCTGCTCGTATAGATATAACGAGCCGGGCTCGGGCCTGACCCGGGAGAACAACGAGTCCATATTCGTCACATTTGTACGGAGTCGTTTATCTACCGCGCGATGAAAAGCAACGGGTCTACCACAGACCGGGCCAAATAGGTTCGAAGTTTGCTTTCCATCGCGCTGTAAACATACGATACCGTACAAATCTGATTTTTATTTGGAATTGATTAATAATAGCAGTTTTATTTGGGCCACATTTTAAGAAAAAAAATCTAATCAAACTATATGAAAGTACTATATTACGAGTATTAAAACATTCTTAGTGGCGGTAGAGCTGAGGACAGCGCATTTATCTTCCACGCAAATAGTCTGGGTTCGAATCTGGGCTAGGGACTATTTTTTTATGTTTATTTTATAAATTAGGAAAATTTATAAATTATTTTAAAATTTGTTATCTTGTCTTAATAATCTAAAATAATTTTTTAAATTTGTAGATTTTTATTAGTGGGTCGTAGAAAAAAAATATTGTACAACTCGAATAAATTCGAATAAATTTGAATAAATTTGAATAAATTTGAATAAATTTGAATAAATTTGAATAAATTTGAATAAATTTGAATAAATTTGAATAAATTTGAATAAATTTGAATAAATTTGAATAAATTTGAATAAATTTGAATAAATTTGAATAAATTTGAATAAATTTGAATAAATTTGAATAAATTTGAATAAATTTGAATAAATTTGAATAAATTTGAATAAATTTGAATAAATTTGAATAAATTTGAATAAATTTGAATAAATTTGAATAAATTTGAATAAATTTGAATAAATTTGAATAAATTTGAATAAATTTGAATAAATTTGAATAAATTTGAATAAATTTGAATAAATTTGAATAAATTTGAATAAATTTGAATAAATTTGAATAAATTTGAATAAATTTGAATAAATTTGAATAAATTTGAATAAATTTGAATAAATTTGAATAAATTTGAATAAATTTGAATAAATTTGAATAAATTTGAATAAATTTGAATAAATTTGAATAAATTTGAATAAATTTGAATAAATTTGAATAAATTTGAATAAATTTGAATAAATTTGAATAAATTTGAATAAATTTGAATAAATTTGAATAAATTTGAATAAATTTGAATAAATTTGAATAAATTTGAATAAATTTGAATAAATTCGAATAAATTTGAATAAATTCGAATAAATTCGAATAAATTCGAATAAAGTCGAATAAATATAAATAATAGGTATCAATTAAATTAAAATAAATTCAAGTAAATTTAAATTTAATCAAATTCAAATAAAATTAAATAAATTCAAATTAATTTAAATAAATTCAATTAAAATAATTTATTTCAGAGCCAATTCATCTACGTAATTTCACTTCTATCTATACAAAGTCAATAGGTATACTATATTTTCTAACATACTATATTGAAGTTGGGATAAAACTTCAGTCCGTTTTGCATGAATTTTTTCCCATGACCACAATATAAACAAATGTTTTTACTGACCAAAATAGCAACCTAACTTCGTGTTGAAAAATACGATTTCACTAACCTTTAATCACTTTTACATAAATATATGAATTTTTGAACCCTGAACTCTAATTGCAAAAACTGGTATGACGTGTGTTTTGCTTGTTATTTACAGTTGGGTTCAAGGGACGGAGTTTAACAACATGTACTATGTCCCGAGGGTGGGAGCTGTCGTGTGACCTGTCAACTTTAAAGTAAAATTGCTTATCGATTGATTTTTTTGTTTTTTGTTAGTAATGAACTATAGACAATCTCTTATTAAGCATTTTCTGTCGTCCGGTTTTGCTACTTCCGATATAGAGATTTCGACCTCGTGACCGCATATTTACGTTTTTAACGAGATTTGGAATTTGGCTTAAACGCAGTATTTCAAGCAATTTTTTGTGTCGACGTAAGAGTTGATATTGCAAAAAATTGTATAATTCAAACAGGTGGTAAATCTGAAAAGGGGTTAAATTGCTCTCAAAATATTTGTATGACTCTGAACTAAGAGTAATTTCCATTCTCAAATTTTTATCCCATTCATCGCTAGTAACACTATTTTGACAGGCTGAATGGGCAATAACTGCCTAATAAAAATACTCGAAGGGCAATATTTTTTGTTAAATATCATGAAATATCAACCATAATTCAACTAACACGGCAGTACACCCAACTACAAATAGCAAGCAGAAAACACGACGTACCACTTTGTGCAATCAAATCAGGGACTAGTATGGAATTAGTAACAACCGCAGCCCGTACAATTACATAATACCCACTCGCGCACAAAGAGAAAGGAAACTTAAAATATAAAATTTTATTTTATGTAGATCTATAAATAGATTTCGACATTGCCAGTTTACGGACGCAATAACATACCAAAAGTGAACATAATATACTTAAATATGTATATTCCTTCAGCGCCTCTATCGGAATTTTACTGAACTAAAATTGTATATATTCTTTCAAAGTGGGCATTTTGTTGCATCTACTTCAAATTTAAAATCCGTTAAAATCTCTCTTATCCTATTGGATACTCTAAAATTTGATTATTATTTAAATTTAAGATGGCCGTCTTTACTGATCTGCCGAAATATTTAAACAAAACATGGCTGGAAAAGGCGGGAAAAAACGATTTACATGGGTTGCCTTTATTACGTCCGATATACGGACTCAATAACGTCATGGATGCAACAATCAATGTAATATGTCAATGAATGGTCTCAATAAAGATAGCAGTATGTATATATATATATATATATATATATATATATATATATATATATATATAGATTCGTCCTGCCGACTTTGTGACATCATGTCGCAAAAATGTTGCTATCTTTCTAACATCCGTCTGCGATGTGACATCCAAATTCGGATGTCACAACGTTTTTGGGGTTCAAACATCATAAAGGAGGTTTAAAAGGGAGCCAAAAAAATTTCAGCTGGATGTCATAATACTTAATTTTCAATTTTATGTATATATTTAGTTCCAGTGTATAGATGCGAAGGTGGCGCTCGCGTCAGTTGGTTTTGTATATTTTGTATATTAAATATTTCAGTCCCTCGACTGTCTGGCATCCACCATTAAGTATATTAGAATCTACTCACTCGACTCTCTGACATCCAACATTCAGTATATTATAACTTACTCACCCGACTATATGACATCCACCATAGAGTATATTAGAACTTTACACACTAGGTTATGTGACATCCAAAAAATTTATTTTAGATATATTTGGATTCTCATTTTCAGATCTATTTTATGTTAACACATTAACTGCCAAAAATTTTTGTTGGGTTTCGCATAGAGCCAATAAGTTTTTTAAATGCAATTACTCTCTGTGACTAATAAATATATATGCAGCTATATTATTACAAGGTGTATCAACAATGGGTGAGTGGACGATGACTGTAATTTATATTTAAATAAATTAAATTAAAATAAAATATTTAAAAAAAATAAAATAAATTATAATAAATTAAAATAAATTAATTAAAAAAATTTAAATAAATTAAAATAAATTATAATAAATTAAAATAAATTATAATAGATTAAAATAATTTAAAATTAAAGTAAATTAAAATGAAATAAACTACAATAAATTAAAATAAATTAAAATAAATTAAAATAAATTAAAATAAATTAAAATAAATTAAAATAAATTAAAATAAATTAAAATAAATTAAAATAAATTAAAATAAATTAAAATAAATTAAAATAAATTAAAATAAATTAAAATAAATTAAAATAAATTAAAATAAATTAAAATAAATTAAAATAAATTAAAATAAATTAAAATAAATTAAAATAAATTAAAATAAATTAAAATAAATTAAAATAAATTAAAATAAATTAAAATAAATTAAAATAAATTAAAATAAATTAAAATAAATTAAAATAAATTAAAATAAATTAAAATAAATTAAAATAAATTAAAATAAATTAAAATAAATTAAAATAAATTAAAATAAATTAAAATAAATTAAAATAAATTAAAATAAATTAAAATAAATTAAAATAAATTAAAATAAATTAAAATAAATTAAAATAAATTAAAATAAATTAAAATAAATTAAAATAAATTAAAATAAATTAAAATAAATTAAAATAAATTAAAATAAATTAAAATAAATTAAAATAAATTAAAATAAATTAAAATAAATTAAAATAAATTAAAATAAAATATAATAAATTAAAATAAATTAAAATAAATTAAATTAAAATAAATTAAAATAAATTAAAATAAATTAAAATAAATTAAAATAAATTAAAATAAATTAAAATAAATTAAAATAAATTAAAATAAATTAAAATAAATTAAAATAAATTAAAATAAATTAAAATAAATTAAAATAAATTAAAATAAATTAAAATAAATTAAAATAAATTAAAATAAATTAAAATAAATTAAAATAAATTAAAATAAATTAAAATAAATTAAAATAAATTAAAATAAATTAAAATAAATTAAAATAAATTAAAATAAATTAAAATAAATTAAAATAAATTAAAATAAATTAAAATAAATTAAAATAAATTAAAAAATAAATTAAAAAAGTAAATTAAAAAAATAAATTAAAAAATAAATTAAAAAATAAATTAAAAAATAAATTAAAAAATAAATTAAAAAATAAATTAAAAAATAAATTAAAAAATAAATTAAAAAATAAATTAAAAAATAAATTAAAAAATAAATTAAAAAATAAATTAAAAAATAAATTAAAAAAAAATTAAAAAATAAATTAAAAAATAAATTAAAAAATAAATTAAAAAATAAATTTAAATAAGTTTAAGTAAATTAATAACAGATTAAAATAAATAATTAACACTTCTTACGATTCGTCCTAACATAAAAAATATGATGAGCTAATTCATAAAAACGACAAATTTCGATTTCCTAACACCTTAACAGCCTAGTCCTCCACTTGAACTCCAATTTCGACTGCAAACGATCGTCGTTCGTGCATCGTCGGTGCCTTGCTGTTTAGAGTTATAACCTTAATAGCGATAAATATTGATGTACGCGGATTTTATTTGTCTTTTTTTATTTTAGAGTGAATTAATATAAGAAGTTTTACTTCACTCTTTTTTTAATACTTAGTTTTTTATGCTACTGATATTATTCAAAATAACTTTACTTAATGGTTCTTTCGTCATTTATAACCGAGATACAGGTAGTTTTATTAACTTTGCTAATTTCTTTCTTGTTTCATAACTTACCAACCACCCTTACATGTTATTAAAATTTGGCACATGTATTCTCTACAACTTACCATAATCTATTAAGGTATTAATAAGAAACAAAATGCAGTTCCATCTTTTCAAAAAATTTAAAAATTTGTCTATCCTTATAAGAACACACTAAAAGTCGTTAAATTTGTATCCATATTTGGAAAAAGCACACAAAAAATAATTATATGCTATTAATTTTTACTAGATGATTTTATTACTAAAATTAACTGTTTTTATATTATTTTTAAACTAAGCACATTTTTAAAAGTTACATGTTATGCGTGTACACTACAATAAAATGTACTTATAAGTCCATATTTATGACCAAATATAATCATTACTTTTTAATTAATCTAGGCAAAATTGATTTAAAGCATTACTTTTGGTAGGTACTGATAGGCACAGATATATAAAAGTACCAACATAATATATGACTTTTAAAAATTCAGATGGAATTAAATTATCCTCATTATAACGTATTGGAGTTACTTAAAAACCCCTTTAGTTTCATTTTTTATCTCCAAATTGCTCAAAAATAACAATTTAAACGTTATATTTTAGCTGTAAAATCATTGTACAAAAACATGACTAATTTTAGTTTTTTCTGGTCTCTTTAAATATGGAAACGAACTTAACTAATTTAGAAATGTAATTTTTTGTTTAACTCAAAAGTAACAATTTGAAGTTAAAAATGTTTGTAGTAAAATACATTCACAGACCTAAAATTTGATCCATTCAAAATAATGATTTATATAAAAATGATCTAACTTTCAAATGCGGAGGCTTATTTATTTGAAGTTTTTAGCAACTTTTAGATAAAATACTTAGTTTTTAGATTATTATTCGGACATCTAAAGGTAATTTAGTACTCGCCGGATATACGGGGGGGAAGAGAACAATTTTTTCCTCTACTTTTGACAAACCCTGTAGGTTAATTCTGCTAGTAGATCTGCATACAATTAACTTTATCAAGAAGACTGATTTGTTACCAACACTTTGTTTTTTTATTTACCCCAATATCTTAATTTTTTGTGAAATGTGACGGTTTAAAGAAAATGCTACATTTTAGAAACGGTCATAATTTAAATGACGGTGGAGAATAAACTACAAAATAAGTAGAGTGCTGTGGCCAACTCACAATATGACAACTGTCAAATATTCGTTACTTGGTAATTGCAGTTTCATTATTATTCATTATCAGCATAATATCATGGTTTTAACGCTTACTGATGCAACATGAGCAGTTGCTCTGGTACAAGACGGTAGGACTCAGTATTATACTTCTAGAATATTGGGTGTTACAAGGTGTAGCGTCCAGAGAGCTGTACAAGGTTTTAATGAAACTGGTAGTTTTTCGAGACGAAGAGGATCTGGCAGACGACGTTCTACAAATGTTCGAGATGATCGTTTTGTAACATTAAATGTTTTGCGAAAAATAAATACTACTGCTGTCATGGTTCGAAATCGTTTAGAAGAAGTACGTCAAGTAGCTCCAGCAGACCTGCAACTGGTCCGGAGTTACTTAGGAATCACAGAACAGCACGTCTTCGATTTGCCAGGGAGCATCAACATTGGAATATCGATGAATGGAGTAAGATTTAATTTTCTGACGAGTCAAGGTTTTGTTTACGTTCTCCTGATGGCCGTGAAAGAATATACCGAAGAAGAGGCCAAAGGTTTGACCAAGCAAATTTTTCCACAAGACTCAGTTATGAAGGAGGATCGGTAATGGTTTGGGGCGGCATAAGCATGAAAGCTCGTACTGATTTAGTCATTGTTGGCGGCGGAACAATGACAGCTTTCCGATATATTCGTGATGTGCTAGATCCATATGTAATTCCATTTGCACCATTTATAGGAAACGAATTCATGTTTATGCATTACAACGCTCGACCACATATTGCGAGGATTGTATCTCAATATTTAGACGAAACAGAAATTCAGAGGATGAACTGGCCATCACGTAGCCCAGACCTCAATCCAATTGAGCACGTCTGGGACATGATGGACAGACGAGTTCATAACCGAGTTCCTTCTCCAAGTATTTTAAATTTTTTAAAAGATACTTTGGTCCAAGAATGGGATCAGATTGACCAGATGAAGATTCGATATCTAATAGAGGGTATGCCATGACGCATTGAGGCAGTTATTCGCGTTTGTGGGGAAAATACTCGTTATTAATTTGTAATAATTATTAGTGTATTTGTTGTTTGAGTTATTTATAAAATTATGTATTACTCTGCTAAAACTGAATAAAAAAATTAAGATTGTTGCATTTTCTTTAAACCGTCACATTGCACAAACAAATTAAGATATCGGGGTAAATAAAAAAACAAAATGTTGTAAACAAATCAGTCTTCTTAATAAAGTTAATTGTGTGCAGATCTGCTAGCAGAATTAACCTACACGGTGTGTCAAAAGTAGAGGAAAAAATTGTTTTCTTTTTCCCCCTGTATATCCGGCGAGTACTAAATTACTTTTACATGTCCGAATAATAATGTTAAAACTACAGTATTTTATCTAAAATTTGCAAAAAACTTTAAATAAATCAACCTCCGCATTTGAAAGTTAGAGCATTTTTAAATAAATCATTATTTTGAATGGATCGAATTTTAAATCGGTGAGTGTAGTCTATGCGCAAAAATAATAAAGACCGCTGGATTTATGTTTTGGGTACTTCTCAGGTAATGTTAGGTTAGGTTTGCAAACTGGTCGTGTTAATGCACTTGAAACTGGAGAATCAACCATATAAGGTCGATAGATACTTAAAGTAGTTCCAACGAACATGTAAAAGATATTAGCAGGAGGCCGGCGATAACTTGCTCAGGTGGTGATTTTAGTGGGTAAAGGGTAAAACTATTGGGAAAGGGAGAACCTGTACCGAAATTTATAAGCGATTTCCACATATCAAAAAAATATCAAGAAGTTACTTCATCGAAAACTATTTTTTGGGCCAATGTATCTAAAAATATACACAATCGAAAACTAAAAAGAAAATAATTTGAAAATGGAATGAATTATTTTATCACATACAAAACAACAATAGAAATCACATTGGAATAAAAAACAATAAGAAATCGTAGAATTTTAGGGTCGGCTTTGGCGCTGAACGTGTTAAATGTTTAGGATGTAATAAGATACTTAATTTAAAAATGTATCTATATACTTGCTGGATGTTATAAGAATGGCAGTTTTTCTGTAGAAATGGTATACTGTGACGTAACAACTGGATGTCACAAGATGCAAGGTTTTTCTGGATGTCACAAAGTGTTGTTAATAAAAATATATACCGTGTATACTTTGGATCTCACAACGATAGGACGTTTTATTTTTTTAAAATGTGTATGGTTGTGATATTTTTCGCTCAGCCATAATATTTTTTTAATTAAAAGAAGTCATATTTTTATTTTTTTCCTAAAGTCTTTGCAAAGGGTGGATGTCACAAAGTCAAAATTTTTGCTGGATGTCACATGATACGCTGGTCGAGTATATATATATATATATATATATATATATATATATATATATATATATATATATATACTGTATTATGCGTCGTTCCCAAGCCCTGTCAATTATAAGACGACCTCAGACCTACCAGAAATATTAAGAATATAAAAACAAATGATGTCACTTTTGACATATTTTATGTCAATGAATTAATCCACATTGAGAGGGGTAAGAAAAAAACAAAATTAAATTATACATTCTGTTCAATAAACGATCACAAGCCATTTCAATTTGCCGCCTTCCCATGCCATCATATACTAGTTTTGTATATTTTACCGACGTTTACATACCCTGCGGCGTTGCCAATACCAATATTCAACAACCGCCCGATTATTTACACGAAACAAAAATGTTTTATGTGTTATTGTCAAGTAATTAGATCAACGCTGGAGTTGTTTCAGATTTAGGATTGCGGGCCAGGTGGCCTTTCGCCCACCTCGTACTACTCAGATATTTTATGCTTAACTATTAATAATTGGTCATGGTACTTTGTCTAGTTTGATCTTTTGTACTAGACTGAATAAACTAGGTAGTAGCTTTTCGGTGTAGCTATTTTTTCTTCAATAGGGACACTTTCCTGACCGTAGTACCGTAGTATAATTTTAGATAAATAAAATATTTTTTAGTTTATCTGGTCATAAGTTTTTATTTTGTTTATTTGATAAGCTCAAAATATATTTTGGAAAACACTTTTTCCCTCTTCTGGTGCAGTTAAATAATTTTTAAGAACATGGGGACAAAAAGAATACTTTTTAAAACAGTTGAAGGCTTATCTTTTTGTTATAGAGCAGGTGTATTCAAAATATTATAATTTGGTTTAACAAGATAGTATGGAAACAAAAATAAAAACTAAACATGTTTTTGTTTCGCTACTATATCGTGTTAAACCAAATTATAGTATTTCGAATACACCTACATACGCTGTAAAATAAAAAGATGTGACTTTAACTATTTTAAAATTTCAATTTTTGTTTGTTTTTGTCTACCATGTTCTTAAAATTGTTTGACGACACTAGAAGATGGAAAAAGTGTTTTCAGAAGCATATGTTGTGACTATAAAATAAAAAATAAATATTTTTGAATACATATAAAAAAAAATTTTTCTTGGTTTTGCTTCTATATGTGTATGGAATCGCATCCTTCATATATCATGGCAGTAGCCCAATACTGCAGTTGCCTCCTCTTCGTGACATAATCGAAAAAAGGTGTCTTTTGCCAGTGCGAAGTTGTACATATTATGTCTTTTAAAACTTACAATGCCATATTATTAGGACAAGTATTTTAGTACTTCTCCTATTCTTACTCAGTTTTGATGATGGCCCTTTTATTTTCTGACCTGCCTCTAACTTGGCGTTCCTGAGATTCATTGAACACCTGCTGCTTTGCGCATGATCTGATGGGGTTTTTGTAACACCACAAATGAGTGCTGAGCCCAGAAGCAACTTTTAGGCTACTTCTCGACCTTGTGCCCTCTGTGGCCTGGCACCTAGGGTAAGGTTAGTCTGTTTTAGGGCTACCAAACAGTGCTTCATAGTATTTGAAAATACTTAATACCTCTTTTGCACAGTGTGTATTGTTGCTATTATTACCTGAAATATTTTCGCATGTTTATCTAGTTTCAGTGAGATAATTTTTTTTTATTGGTTTTGGAGCCATATGCATTGCAGGTGATTTCCGCGTAAATATAAACGCCTCCATTCCATGCTTCCCTGTTGGCTCCAAAATTTAAATGTTTATTTGATACTTTAGCCACTTTCACTTAATTATATATTTACCTTGAAATTAAACTGAACGTTCGTGTTAAGCTGCGTACAGACCGCGCCAACGAATGAAAACTAACATAATTGTCTTTTGGTTACCAAACATTCGATGGCCATCGATAATACGTTGTTGTTTAATTAAAAGTTAGTTAGTATTTGGCTACAATTGGTTTTACAATCCTTTGACAAATTATGTGCAGTTATTCAGAGAGATTGGTAGGTCAAAAAACCTTTTAAATGCACAGCTAAAAATATTAAAACTATTCGGATGTTACCGATGAAAATTCAGAAATATCGATTTCAGTAGTCCCCCAACAAACAAATTTATCTTATTAAAGCAAATACTCACGCAGAAACACTGTCATGCATACAAGCTGCAATGTTTTCGTGAGCTTTTTCCAGTGAATTATCATCAAGACTCATTCAATATACTTCACACAGTTTTTTCTCAGATAAGACTTAGTCTTATCTTTCTGGATATGTTAATTCATAGAATATAAAGAGCAAGTCAATACCATCCCTAAAATAAGACGAAGCAAGGAAGAATGAACGTTTATTCAGCTTTTAAAGATTGGGATTGGGTACGAATTATAAAACCCTAGTGTATAATACATACCGTAATAAATAAGTAAAATGTTTTTTTTAAACTTGTTTTATAAAGATTTTTGTTAGAGTAAATATGTTCGAGAAATATGATAGAAAATACGTTATTTTTTTTTAGTTTATTATGTGTTTTTTTAAAGCAATAAAAATTTTAAACTCAACAGAATATAGCTTTAATTTCATCAATTTTACTAAAACATACATCAACTGTACATTATTATAAAGTATCTTAGTCCAGAGGTGTTGGAGTATTAGGCAAAGAGCGAAGGCCTATTACTAAATATCCTAAGTGGTCAATAGACAAAAATACAAGGTTTTTTTTCCAAGCTTTTTATCTCCTGCAAGCGGTAACTAGTGCCCCAACAAGGTAACAATGGACGGTTTTAGTTTTTTTTTTGTAGATCATGAAACACGTCAATTTCTAATTCTAAGGTGACACCTGTATACATCTTTAAATTGGAAGTAAGGCCTTATGATACTTCATTTGAAAGGGGCATTTTCATTCTCCCTTTAAAACTGCTGCGGTATTAAATTTTATTGCAGAAATTAACAGGAAAAAAGATAAGTATTTACGTCTAGGATGCTATCAAGATTTTGGAGGTGTGGATAAATAATGCCATGATGTAATGATAACGTAATAATATAAAAAAAAAGTAAATATCCATCCAGCAGATGTTTAAAATGCATGCCTCCAACATCTTGGCAGCATCCCAGACGTAAATACTTATCTTTTTTTGATGTTATTTTCTTCAATAAAATTTAAAACCATAGCAGCTTTAAAGAGTTAATGAAATGACCTTTCAAATGAAGTATCACAGGCCCCTACTTCCAATTTGAGAATATAGGAGGTTAAAGATGTCATCTGAAGAGGATTAAATTTAGGGATGCCATTTTTACGTCGCAACATGTCATTTTAGAATTAGAAATTGACACGTCTTAAGATTTTTTCAGAAAAACGCATAATAATGGAGCTATTGGAATTATTCCATTTGGCTGTTCCATGCCGTATTTAGTAAGTGTAATGCCAGTTAGCATTGCTTTGTTAGATACAAGTTTTTTAACTTTCTGTAGGTACATTTTATTTCTACATTGTGCATCATTTCCCCTTCTTTAGGAAAAAAGATATCTACATGTACGATATAGTATATACGACATGTAATATAAGCGGATGAGTTTATAAAAAATGTTAGGATCAAAATTATTTCCAATAAAAAGTTTTGTATTACCTAAAACGTAAAATTAAATCATCAGATATCACATTTTTTAGTCGTATACGGGTTTCGTTAAAAAATAGAAAATTTGCTTGAGAATAAAGTACCTTTATTTTAAACACACCTCGTATACGACGGATAAAATTTAGTATTAGATGTTTGTATTTAAGGTTTGATCATGCACAACGTTTTACGAAAATTAACTTTTTTCCTAAAATTATTATTAAAAAAAGTTTTCCATATGATTTCAACTTAGGTAGACACACTATAAAGTATGTCTGAAAAAGTTGGCAACATATGGGAAACTTTTTAATTGTTTTACGAAAAAAAGTTATTCTTTATGAAAATCTTTGCTTGCGAAAATAATAATATTCAGGTATTTACATTTGACATTGCAAAAGATTAATAGGAATGTTTTGACAACTTCAATTTCAACTTAAATTTTCCAAATTTTAGTTGTAAAACACGTCAACTTTTATCTTATTTAACAATTTAACACATCTTAAATGTTTATTTGTTGATTTGCAATATTTTAGCAATTAACTTAAATCAGTGTTAAATAAGTAATACCCAACAAAATAATGTATTTTCTAATGTAATACACATTTCTCTTACCGAAAGTCAGCCTAGTAAAAGCTTTCGAGAAATAAATAATACATAATTAAAGTTTTCGATATTGTAAAAAATAAAGGTACTCTTGTTCAAATTCATATTTTTTGACAAACCTCGTATACGGTTTAAAAAATTGACATCTGACATTTGCGTTTTACTTTACGGGCCATGCAGAACTTTTTATAAAAAATAACTTTTTTTCGTAACATTACAAAAAAAAATGTTTCTCATATGTTGCCAACTTTTTCAGACATACTGTATATTTATTAGCTCTCATAAATTCATAAAACCGGAAAAAGTCAAACGTCAATTTTGTAGGCCACTGATTGAGCGATACTTTCTAAATTCCATGTTTTTGAGTTATTTAACAAAATAATTCTTACTTGCATATGTATATGTATTTTTTAAAATATCATGAATAGGTAACTTAAACAATAGTGTTTTTCTTTAAAATATTCCAATTAATTATTTTTAAATGAAATACTATACTGATATTGTAACACCAAACATCACACGAATAATAATTAGAAAAACTCTGGCCATGGCAGAATTCGAACAAACAAAACACCTAAGTCCAAAAAATACCAAACTTATACCGCTAAGATCTTCGCTACCAACACTACACATTATTACGAAAATACGTATTGAATTTAAACCTTCCCATCACGGCTTATTTCTTATATTTGCCTTGTTTCATAATAACTGTTTCTATAAAACCACCGCGCTGTTGCCAAGTTTCGGGCCTGTAAACGTTGTAAAAATGGAACGAAATATATACGATATACACTTCTAACTCGAGCGCCACCTAGCCATTTGGTCCCGGAACTAAATCCGTATAAAAATGACCATTTTTGCGACTTTTCAGGCCCAGCTAATATTTCATCCCTGTGATCTATAGACCCTTTCTAGCCCATCTAGCATGGAAAACGTTGTCATGCCCGAAAGTGGGACTGACAACGTAGGTTTTGGAATGAGAACGTCGGTAGTATGTAGCAAAATGGGAATGTGTAAGCGCTAAAGTAAATATATATATATATATATATATATATATATATATATATATATATATATATATATATATATATATATATATATATATATATTGAATTGTAGTCGTCCGTGGCATCCGTATAGATATGACCCTTGATGGCATCCGCCCAATATACACCATGTATACTGAGAAGAATTTAAAAATACTAATAGCGTCTTTCGTGAACTCTGTAAGTTTGACAACACTGCTCCGTTTGAAATTGCATGAAATGTTTCTAGTTTGTGTAAAATTCAGCCCCTTTTAGACCTTAAAACCACATGTGTTTATTTTACGGACGTTTAGTTGTACTTTGAATAAAGACCTTGGGTATTGCTCGTATTTCTTTTACTTTAAATAAATAAAGTGCCTTGGTTTATTTGGTCATAAATTTTTATTTAATTTTTTATTTTATAGGCGACAGATATATTTTGGATAACATATTCTTTATCTTCTGGTTCAGTAAATTATTTTTAAAAACATAAGGAACTAAAACACATGTAATTTTTTAAAACAGTTAAAGCCCCATCTTTTGTTTTACAGCGTGTGGAGGTGTATTCGAAATAATATAATTTGATTTAACAAGATATATACAGTAGGAAAACAAAAACATGAGTGTTTACAAATTTAAAAAATATCAGTGGCGTTAAAATATAGAATAAAATTAAAAAGCATACAATTAGTTAGAATTAAAATAAACGTTAGATAAATATTTTATGTCTGTTTTAATTTTTTTTAATATGTATCATTTCAGGGATAGTTCTTTTGTTTTATTTGATTTATTTTCGAGAATTTGTACATTTTCAAAACCAAAAGAGTGCAAAAAATGTTCTATATAGAACTTGTGTATTTCTTATGACTCCTAAAAAGACAAAAAACAGTCCAAAAATGACGTTCTCCTTAGTAAACAAAATCAATCAAAGAAAACTGTAACAGGGTATTTTTTTTTCTAAAATTTTACTTTAAACTTAAATTGGAGTTAATATAAATTTGGGTTAAACATGTAATATTAATGGATTTTTAGTTTTATAATGTTACTATTTTCTATTAAAACTTGGAAAAAATAGTTGTTTAATTATACATAAAAGCACAAGATTTTATGCCGTGGCTGGTGTTTCATAGCCGAAGCGAAGAGTTATGTTTAATTAAAATTTAAAATTGTCACTTATCCTCAAATTTCTTAAATACGGACAATTTTAGGAAAGTTATGTATAAAAGAAAACATATAGAGAATAATTTTGCAAACAACTTTTATTTAAGGAAGTTTCTTCTCCAAGTATAAATAACAGATACATTCAATAGAGTAGAAAAATGCCCTTGTATAAAGTAGCCCCAGATGTTCTGACTATGCCCAAAATCTAATCAGGTTACCACATAATAGATTAAAGCTTGTTTAAAATTTAGTGTTTTTCTCTTTATCCGCTTTTGAGTTATGTTCAAAATTCAAAATTTTCACTTATCCTCAAATTTCTCAAATACGGGTCATTTTACGAAAATTATGTATAGAAGAAAAAAGAATTTTGCCAAAAAATTTGAATCAAGGAAGTTTTTCTCCAAGCGTAAATAACAGATATATTCAATAAAGTAGAAAATTACTCTCTCATAAAGTAACCCCCTGATGTTCCAACTATGCCCAAAATCTAAGCAGCTTACTGCATGGTAGATTGAAGCTTAAATTTATAATTTGTTGCTTTTTTTTAATCCGTTTTTGAGATCAAAATGTTCAAAATTCTAAATTTTCACTTTTCCTCAAATTTCTCGAATACGCTCCATTTTAAGAAAATTATATATGGAACAAAAGTTCTAGAGAAAATTCTAGAGAAAAACTTTTATTTAAAGAAGTTTCTTCTCTAAGCAAAAATAACAGATGTATTCCATAAAGTATAAAAAGATCCCCCATACAGTACCCCCAGATGTTCCGACCAGGCCCAAAATATAATCAGTTCACCGAAGGGTGGATTAAAGCTTAAGTTTAAAACGGATTCAAGAGCCCCCGAAACGTAAAAATCCGTCAAAAACTTGAGGTCGAAAAAAATCATGATTACTATACTTTCCTTATCTGTATGTACACAGATAGGAAACAAATAAAACTTAAGAATTTTTTTTCTTGAAAATCAACACGCATTGTAGTAGAATAAAGAAATTTGATTATTTTTTATTTGACCAACTGTTTGTCACTAACGCAGTATAACATTTATAATTAATATTTAAGGTAGGTACTTCATAAAGTAAAATAAAAAATATGATGTACATAGGGTAAAAATTGTCATACAGCTTGTATTTAAACCAACCACTTCTCAAACTATCCCTACATTTATTTTTAAATATTTGTAATTATGATTTTGATCCTCATTTCAGTAATATATTTGCTCTACTTTTAGCTTTAATAGTCAAAATTACTGTAAAAAATAGAGAAATATTAGACAACATTCAAACTTTGGATTTTGCAAGAGATTTGTTTCCTTTTTATTTTATGATCAAATAACTCGGATATTAGCCATTCCAAAACCTATGCAGTGCATGTGTCACATAAAATAGACATTTTTATTTATTAAACTTAACATTTTTTATAATGTTACAAAAAAATTCTTTTCTAAAGTTTTAATAGTTGGTTAAATTTTTAAATACAATGCTAAATAAGTAACATATGCTTGACTGGCTCAACACTTGATTTCAGAGCTTATTATTTACAATGGAAACCTTTACAATGGAATCCTTTACAACGAAATGATTTATTATTACCTATTTGAGAGCGGTTCAAAGAATTAGAATCTCTTTTTAAAAACATTTTAGGCATATCGAATGATCTAAAAACAAATTGGTCTCTTCGCCCTTTAAATTCATTCGCGTATAGAAATTTACCAATGGATTATTTCTGGCAATAATTATTATAATATTGAAAACTGTTCATAAGGCCAAACTTTATTCTCGTGTGTTATTTAAAAAATTTTTTTTTTTTTATTTCATTCTATTAAAAAGCATGTTAAATTTGAGATTAAAACTTTATCATGAATTTAAATAGTTTTTCAAAAAATCAAAGAAGCAACATATACTTTCCAATTATACAAGGTTCTCTAAAAAAGTAATACAATATCAAAGTTTTCCGTACTGATTTTAAAGACGTTTATAGTGCAAAAGAAACATTTGAAAACCATTTTTTTGGAGTAAATGGTTTTCATTATTATTCAAAAATGTTTACCGATGTACTACTTTTTTAATTTTAAACAAATCTTTATAGGGTACATCAGTACGGAAATACATAATTTTCCCATTTTCTTTAATTGTATTTTATATCACCATTTAAAAGAACGTTTCTTAAAGTTTAATTTGAGTTAAGCATTCTCTATACCTAAAACTAATAATTTTGGGAGATTTTTAAATATAAATGACAAAAAAGATAATTCACAAAATAGTTTAATTTTAACTGGTCACTGGTTGACTGGAAGTAGACTGTGTGTTAATTAGTTATTAGAATTTTACTAGCTGTAATTTATTGATTGAAATTTTTTTTTACAATATCCTTAAAATTTAATAACTATTTAGGAAAAATGTGTTTATTGGAATCGTAAAAATATTATTATTTTAAAAGATATTTTTTATTAAATATGTGTAAAATATTTTTATTGAAACGACAATTTAAATAAATACATAAGAAATAGTAATAAAAAAAATGTAAAAAGAAAATTTCAAATAAATGGTTAAATATTATTAAAATTTATAAAGTACTAACTAGTAACTACCTATTTGTGACAAATGTGTTTATTGGATTCGTATATGTTATTGTTCTTTTTCAGCGAATAAAAGACAAAAAATGTATCGAATACATAAAATAAAGAGCAATAAAGCAACTTTAAATTTAGAATGAGGATATATAATGCTTGGCATTCTATATTATACTCTTCACAGTTTAACAGACCCTCTTAACCAGCGATTTTTTTATAAACATTTTTTTTGGGAATAAATAGGCTTCCCAATTTTTATTTAGATTTTTTCTTTTAGTAATTAATAGGCTTTATCTCCTTATAGAGCTTGATTTTTATTAAACATTTCAAGTTGATATAATACTTCTTTTAGATGAATGATTTTTTTTTATTTTAACCCAACTTAACCCCCTACTGTTATTCAGATTTTTTTAAAATTTAATAGGTTTTGTCCTCTACTTGATTTTTCCTGAAAATTTAAAGTTGATATCATGTTTCGTTTTTGATTTATGATTTTTTTTAAAGTTTCAACCCCCCACTAATCTCCCCATTTTTAATCGGATCTATTTAAAAATCAAGAGACTTCGTCATCTCATAGAGCTTGATTTTTTTTTTAAATTTCAAGTTGGTATCATGTTTCGTTTTAAATTTATGATTTTTTTACATTTAAACCCCGCTTAAACCCCTACTTGTATTAATTTTTTTTAATTCACTAGACTTTGTCCCTTTATAGGACTTGATTTTCCCTTAAAATTTCAAGTTAATATCATGTTTTGTTTTTGATTTATGATTTGTTTAAAGTTTTAACCCCCCCCCCTTAAACCTCCCCTTTTTAGTCAGATTTATTAAAAAAAAAAATAGTCTTTGTTCCCTTATAAAGCTTGATTTTTCCTGAAAATTTCAAATTTATATCATATTTCGTTTTTAAATTATGATTTTTTTAAGCTTTAACTACCCTATAACCCCCTATTCTTAATCAGATTTTTTAAAAATTATTAGGCCTCGTCCTTTCATAGAACTTCATTTTTCCTAAATGATTTATAATTTTTTTAAGTTTCAACCCCCCCTTAAACCCCTCATTTTTATTCCGATTTTTTTCAAAATCAATAGGCTTTGTCCCCTTATAGAGTTTGATTTTTTCTATAAATTTCAAGAAGATATCATGTTTCGTTTTTGAGTTATCGTGCGGACAAAAAACGTGACATCGGACGGACAGACAGACCGACAAAAGTAAACATATAATACTCTTCACAGACTACTGTGTGAAGAGTATAATAATGTTGTAAATATTTGGTAAAATATTATTACAATTTATTAATTTCTAATTAGTAACTATTTCTATTTAGGACAAATCCATTGAATTCGTATAATATTATTCTTATGTTAAATAAATACATGTGAAAATGTCATTTGTTTTATTAGCCAGAAAAGCACAAGCTGAGACTAGGGAACCAGCCAAGGCATTATATCTAATTTTCTGCTGTGTGGAACATATCATTTTTTCTCCGAATGCCTTGGCTGATTTCCTAGTCTTAGCTGCGCTTCGCCTATGAAACACCAGCCACGACATTAAATCTTGTGCTTTTTTGCCTAATAAAACAAATGACAATTTAACATTTATCTATTAAAAATGTTGTTTAAAATAAAAATAATATTAAACGAATTCAATAGATTTGTCCCAAATAGAAATAGTTACTAAATTTTTTGTATTGACGTACCCTATAAAGATTTGTTTAAAATTAAAAAAGTAGTACATCGGTAAAAATTTTTGACTAATAATGAAAACCTTTTACTGCACAAAAATGGTTTTCAAATGTTTATTTTGCACTATACACGTCTTTGAAATCAGTACGAATTTTATATAAAACTGGTTATAGCGTGTGAAATACCCTGTATAATCTCAGACTATTTTATTGTTATAATAAGAAAGGCAAGGAAAATTCAAATATATGAAATACAAGGTGTCCCATTTTGGAAAACTGTGATATGTATCACTTTCTTGGAGAACCTTGTATAATTGGAAAGTATAATGTCGCTTTTTGATTTTTTGAAAAATTATTTAAATTTATGAAAAAGTTTGTGTTAACTGGTAGTCATAGAATGGAATAATTTTTTTTTTTTAAATAACACACGAGAATTAAGTTTGGCCTTACCTCGGGAACTGTTTACCAGAACAATTTCTAGATTTTTCAACAAAATCGTTGGAATAAAATATGTTTAATTTTGTAACTTACCGCTATATCACGCGATAAAGGTATATTTTTTATTGACACTTTAAAGACTTAGAAAGATATATGTTTACTGCCTAGGCAGAAAAAACAGACTTACTATGTAACGTTCCAGGTAATAAGTTAATTCAAACGGAAAGTTGATGGAATAACATTTATCGGCGGATACGAATGACTTTAAAGACCTAAAAATTATGTTGGAGTTCTTGCTATTTAATGATTTTGATTTAATTAATTAAAAGTAGTGTACTGAATTGGTAGTATAAGAATTGTATTTGTAATCTTGGGCTAAATGTGTTTTCCCCTCTCTGCTCCCATAGTTGTTTGGCGGCAAAAACCTGACTTTAAAAGAAAAAAATATATATTTTGAATCATTATTAGTCTTAATGTTTTGTTTAATCGGTTAATCGGTATAAAAATTATATTTTGTTTTAAATAATATTTTAAACTGAATTAATGATTTTTTCAATAAAAATGATAATTTTTATTTATTTTTTAACTTTCATGACACTAAAGTTCATCTAAACCAAAGATTTCAGCGAATAACAATATTGAAATTTTCAAGCATCGTCGCCCAGTTTGTCCGCTAATTTCTCCTAGCTTATGCCTTATACGATTTTTAATTTTATCAACATTGGCAGACAAATCTGTGCAAATTTTTATACAAAACAAATCTGTTCCTCACAGATTACAGTTTAAAAAGTGACAGAATAAGTGTACCTAATTTAACCAGTATATTTCAAAAAATATAATAAAAATAGCTTTAAAAACACATGTTATTTTCTCGGAAGTAAATCGCAAGGGCGCCTCATCCTAGTGAAAGTATGTTACAGAATCTATAAAAATGAAAAGACTGAGTTATAAACCAATATAAGATCTGGCAACAATGAAATGGATGCCATCAAACCGAAAACGGAATATACAGAGGCCACCAGGTACTCAAAATGAATATGTATATCATTGGATGCCATTACCTCCTTTAAATATATCTCAGAATATACAGCACACGAAAGTGGCGGCAGTTGCGGTCATTGCTCAAACTACCATGTTTAAAAACATACAAAAATAGGCTGTTTTGGCATCCCGCCAATATTTTGCCGAGAGTTAGTAGGGGTAGGATCCTTTCATTTGCGATGAGTTTCATCGAAAGTCCTCGTGGCATCTGTATATCGGATGCCACGAGGACGTGGATGCCATGGCAGACGCAATTTTAACATGGAGGGATGCCACCAAGGCCTATAAATATATATATATATATATATATATATATATATATATATATATATATATATATATATATATATATATATATATATATATATATATATATATATATATATATATATAAAATTAAGCATTATCGCAAAGAAAATAACTATTTTCTGTCGAACGCAACTAGTTGCGGTGATGCTCAAATGAAATACATTCTACAAACATGTTTTCTTATTCATCTGCCCATTTCCCATTTTAAGTTACGTTTATGGAATATAGAATACTTACTTGTGATACGTCAACCAGGATAATTGAAAAATATATTATTGCAAACTATTATTTTATAATAAAAATACACTTGAAAAGTTTATCAAAGAGACACCTCGTCTAAATTGTCTTTGGAAGACACAAAAAATTATCTTTTTAAAAATGAAAACAAGACGTCAAATGAAATGTCATTTATCACAAATACACGCATTATTTAAATTCGCCAATCATAAATTGTCGTGTTCCTAACTCGCCAATCATAATGCGTCGTGTACCTAACACCGAAGGGGTTACCCCACTCAGTACATAAGCTCTAAGGTCTTTTGTAATACACAGAGGATGTTTAGGGGCAATCAAATAAAACTAAATAGTTGCCAAGTGATAAAATTTTATTAAAATTATATGCAAAATGTAGTGGAAAGTTATTTTTTAAATTATTAAGTGAAGTATACTTTTCAACTGTTTAACGCAGGACAAAAGTAATGAAAGAATAAGCTCCTTTCAGTATCTAAAAAAAATAGGTTAATTTTTAAACAAAAATCTAAAATATTGAAATTATATATTATATGATCAGAGATAATTTTTAATAGACCTGATTAGCTACTTAAAAGATATACATTATAGAGACTTCCGCAAATTGCAGCCATTTTTGTTTCTCTGTCATGTGTATTAAGTGAGGTTAACTACCAAGATACCTTTTAAGTAGCAAACCAATTCTTATGTAAACAAATATACGTACTCCAATAAATATGCTCCAGGTCATAATCGATAATGACCCAATCTGAAGACCCGTCTGCTTGTTACATCTCATTAAGAAAATAACCATTAGTGACTTAAATTTTTTTGATTTATTATACCAATGTGAATCATATAATACGTCACCAAGCTCCCAACTCTATAAAATATTTAATAATAAAATAATAATAATAAATAGACACGTAATGCGGAGTTTTGTGGATAGTATGGTCCAGTCTTGTGGACAGTATGGCGCAGTTTGTGGACAGTATAGTTTAGTCTTGTGGAAAGTATAGTTCAGTCTTGTGGGCAGTATGGTTATAGTATTTTTATTTATTTATTTTATTTATTTAGTATACAACTCCCTAAATCAAGCCAATTATTGGATGAAAATTGACATACAATAATATATTACACTATGAGATAGTAATGCAAAAATGGCAAAAAGGAACAGTAAAGAATTTTTTAAAATAAACAGAACCCAACAAAAAAAAAACAACATTTAAATATACAGTTTTATATTGCATATTATTCGTGAAAGTACATTCCCAGACATCTTTAAGACGTCTGATGTTACAAAAGGTAACGTTCTTAAGACATCTTGAATATGTCTGTTTTTCGACATTGGTAAGACGTACTCCCGGGTTTAGTTTTAAAAGCTTCTGTAAATTCCTTCTATACAAAATAAAACACATTTTCTATAAACATTGTTATTAACAAAACACTGAAACATTTCGTTAAAAAAAGTAATATTACAAATTTTTTTTTTATTCTTCCTCCGTTAGTGGTTAATTTTCTGTCTGATGCTCTTCTGAGCCAGTTTGAGTTGCAATAATTTTAACTGCGCTTTGTAAAATATTATGCATTATAGGTCACTCTGTCAAATTCGCTTTAAAAGGATTTTCAGTAGATATTGTGAGTTCAGGGTGATCAAAGAATGGCAATCTTCCTTTACTTCCATCTCTTATTTAGACATATTTTTATCCGATGAAGCTTCTAAATCAGCTCTAGACGCCTAGACGTTTTTAAAACGCTAATAAGGGTTTTTCTATTTTGTTTTTCAGTATATGCAGTAAACTTTTATGCTTATAAATTCACAGTTATCCACGGCACAAGACACAAATAGAAAAATCAACGAATAATGAACAAAAACTAACCTCTCGGGCTGGGTTGTCTTTGCTCTCGGCTTTCATCTTCAGGAGTGCGTTTAGAAACCTCGCACGGCGCGTCTTGTCCCTATTCTAATGTATGTGGTGAGATGCGCCGTGCGAGGTTTCTAAACGCACTCCAACATCAACGACAAATGACAACGAAATGACAAAGAAAGGACAACGCAGAACGCTACGAACCACGGAACCCCAATAATAGATACACGTCCTTATTTAAATTCTACTGTTAAAAAAAGACAAAGCATATAAAAACATTCGCTTCGATCGTTGAACCAAGTTCTGGCCAAGTTGAAAGAGCGCGTAATTCAATTTGTCTTAATATGTTTTAATTGTTAATTTTATTTAGAATTATATTTATTAATATTATTATTTTTATGTTATCAAATATTTACTTACTCTAATGAACAAATGCTTCGTGAATAAATAAAAGAAATAAGTAAATTATGTAAATTAATAAAAAAAAATTAAAAATAAATTTATATTTTGTGAAATTAGAAACAACAAGTAAGCCAGTACTTTTTTTAATGTAACCATTATTTTTTATATTTTTTAAATAGATAGACATTTAAAAGACGTCTTTAAGACGTCTATTTATGTGTCCTAAAAGACGTCTTTATAATGACGTCTTTAGAACGTCTTTTTTAGGTTTTTAGGCGTTCAGTAATAACTACGACATAAAACAGACGTCTTTAAGATGTGTGCTGTCTGGGTTACAAAAAAAACTCCAGTTAAAAAAATGTACATTCACGCATAATTGAACTACAAAATTGAATTATATACCCATTTGAGACTTAAAATTTTCTTCTTGGTACTGGTCAGACTAACAAAGAAATTTTCCAGTGAATTATGCACCAGGGAGTAATTTTCACTTATTCTAAAGTGGTGAATATTTTAATAAAATGGTTTTGAGATTGGAAAATAGAATAATAGGGTGAAATGATTAACTGACTCTGGGCAATAAATTTTAATAGTTGCAATTTTATGTGACGTAACCAAAGAGGTACACGAACGACGAGTTGAAAATCATCAAATTTAAATCAATAAAGTAAGATATCTTGGAGTATTCCACAAGGTGGATAAATATTGTCAGATTTTAATCATAAGCATAACATATCTTCTATCAATATGAACTTAATATGAAGAATACCATAACTGAGATGCATCCCTATTCTAATTTAGGTAGGACAAAAATCTCAATTTCAAACTAAGACGCTTTTATACCACGGTATTCTCAATTTTCTTTGAGTCAGGTAGGCAGTAAATATAAAATGAAATGATTTAGTTAATTTAACAAAGGACCCCGCACTTTTTACATTGATTTTGAGTACTGGCAGAATTTGTTCAAATTTAAGTATGTAATTTTTCAGGTCATTAGGGACAACTTTCTTATGGACCTCAAGTAGGCAGCTCTACAGGGTGAGCTGTTAGAAGAATTCAAATGTAAGGAGTGCAGAATTAATATTTTCAAATATATCTCCATTACTCTTTAGTAATTCTTGTTTTTTCCATGAAACTTATGTAATGTGTTTCACTTGTATACAGTTTGTTTATGCTTACTTACACTTGCAAAAATATATAATACCTACAGCGGGTTCAAAAAATTAGGAATATCAGTTATTGAAATATGGTGTATTTTACATGTATTACCATAGTTAGAATATGACTTCACACCATTTTTTATTTCATTTCATAATGAATAATTTTTATAAGTAATACAGGGTGTGATAGAACTACACAAACAACTTAGAATTACAAAAATGCATTTAACGAAAAATTGGTATCTAAAATATTATAGAAAGTCTTGAAACGAATTCAGTTTTGCTCGTATTATCATAATAACTTTTTTGCTGGTCCTAATTGTACACAATTTGGGGTACACCTATTTTGGGATACGGAGATTCCAGATTTAATATTTGCAAATTTGCCACATTTTCCGTTTCTCTTATATTATTAGTTACTTTGGTTTTTCAAATTGATCACCCTGTATATTAAGTCATTATTGGAATCTCCTATTCAATACTAGTTTAACCATATGTAACACTTATGATTTTATGTAGTCTAGAAGGTCTTAAATAAATAAAACAGAAGTCTGGCAACGCCTAATTGTCTCATACATTTTTTAATACAAACTAATTTCAACTACATTAAAACGTAACAATTGAAAGATTACACCATTTTTAACAAAATGGTTACTTTATCAAGTGTTCAAAATGTGCTTCATTTGTGAGTTGACAGTACCCTAATCGATGATAGAGTGCATTTACCACATTTCTCCATGATTGTTTTATTTTAGACCTTCCAGACTACATAAAATCATAAGTGTTGTATATGGTTGAACTCGTATTGAATAGGAGATTCCAATAATGACTTAATATACAAAGGTGATCAATTTGAAAAACCAAAGTGACTAATAATATAAGAGAAACGAAAAATCTAGCAACATTACAAATATCAAATCTGGAATCTCCATATCTCAAAATAGGTGTACCCCAAATTTTGTATAAGTAGGACTAGCAATTTACGAGATAATTGGCCGTTTCCAGACTTTTGGGCCACTCCGTATAACCAAGTCCCGTTTTACGCCTACAAAAATGTAGAAATAGTTCTGCTAAAACTGACTTGAATGAATGGCTGAATTGAAAAGCCCTTTCTGATTTTTATATACAGTGCAGATGTCAACTTATCACTTCTAAATATAATTCTTTTTTTGAGGATTTAGTAGATTAATTTTAGTTAAATTTAAATATAAAAAAAACTTTTACAGTTTTTTCAGTAGTAATTTATTTAAAAACTTTATAATATAAATACTCGATATTTAATCCTGCCAATTCTTATTGTTTATCTATTCCACGCCACTATATACTTTTATCTTGCTTTAAATTATTTTCAAAGTCTACATTTTTTTTTATTTCCTGGTTTATTAATCAGATTAATTTCAAAAGGATTCTATAAGATAAATGTTGGCGAGTGTTAGACTAAATAACAACTAAATTATCATGATAGGGTTAACACATTTTTATCTTTGCAATTTCAGACTACATTTGCAGCGTTTTTTTATCCATATCGGATGCATCTGAGATGTTGTGAATCTTTGATCACGTGATTCAAGGTACGTAAATTAGTTGGAGCAGATGCGTCCGATGCAGGCCCGTAGCGAGAGGGCGCCAAGGGGGCTGAGCCCCCCCTAAATCTTGTCTGCGCCCCCCCCTAGAAAATTGCCCATATATAGAAGCGCGATTAACGGCCGTTGAAAAATGCAAACAATGAGTCGCATCGACGATTTTTAAAATTGTACTGATTTTTTTTTTTTTGGAAAATGGGAATTGAGTAAAAATACTTACTATAAAAATTTTATAGTAGAACCGTTATATCAATATATTTTTAGTAATGGTTCTGAGTCACTTATATTATATTCTCTTACAACAAAATACTTTATTTATTAACAGTTACTTATTGCTTACTGTCCATTTTAATCAAAACATAATAAACACAAAGCCACAGACAATAAATTTAAACTGGAAATCGGATAACCATAAATTTTATTTCGGTAATACCGCTAATTTCCCTGTAGTGTCAAACCAAGATATTTTGTTAAAACTTAAAACTGCTTACTGGCAGATAGCAGTACACGCACGGAAACAATTCTACAAAGCAGGGAGGCCACACTTACTGACATCATGAAAATAGTCTCAGCCGTTGTGCAAACGCTTGAAAAAAAGCGAAATAGTGATGAGTACCACCGGCTGGTTAATATAATGAACGTACAATTTTCAATTATTGATTCAGAAGACCCATCACCGCCAAGAAAAAGAAAACCCAGCAAAGTGTTACAAAATTTTGTACTTACCGAGCCTATGAGATCTACAGTCGTTAGCGAAGCAGATTTCAAACAAAATATTTTTTGAAGTTCTTGACCTAATATTAGTAGAGCTAAGACGTAGATTTAACGACAACAATGATTTAATTGAAGCTATTATGTCAGGAAAAAAATTGGATATTGAAAAATGTCAACCATTGGCCGAACTGGGCATTCAATTGACAAGTGCTGCGGAAATAGAAGTCGTCAAGAAATATATAAATCGACAGAGAAACGAGGATGCTGCAGAGAATCCCGATATTTTTCAGTGTATTTTTAGGCAAAACACTGCTTTTAAAGAAACTTATGAATTTCTAGCAACTTGCCGTACTGTCGCCTGTAATACGGCTCTCTGTGAAACCAGTTTTCCTGCCCTTACTAGAATTGATAGACCTCAGACACCTCAGCGGATGTCATTGTTACATCCGAGACTGGCAAACCTTATCCATTTAGCATTTAAAAAAGAGAACAAAAAACATAAATATTGAAAATCTGCTGAGTGAGTTTAATAATTTAAAAAATAGGAAACTGCAATTATTCTGAAAATTGATAAAAAAAAATAATTTTTTAACACTTTGGCATATTTGATGCCGTTTTTACTAACTTAAACCTCAACCAGTTAAATGTTCATTGGAAAAAAAGTTTTATATTTTTGTTGTAGAGTTTATTCTTTTGTTTAAACAAAATGTTTTTTATTGAATAAGTATGTGTTTTGTAATTGCTTGTTTTTTTTTAATAACCTCATCGGAAGAAGGAATTCAAAACAAAATTCCTCATGTCTTTTTGGAATGTTTATACTCTAATAAAAAAAAAATGAAGCCCCCCAAGATTTTGTTTAGCCCCCTCTGAAACATGGGGCTAGCTACGGGCCTGGTCCGATGTGGATAAACAAACGTTCGAGGTAAAAAATCGAATGTATATTTTTTTCTTCTTTTTTGGGCTGCCATTAAGAACAATTTCAAGTTTGTTATTAGGAATTTTTTGATAGTAGGTTGTTTATTTTTGTTAGGAAATTTTCTTTGTTTTTACTTTCCTATCTTTATACAGATAAGGAAAGTATAGGAATGACGATTTTTTTCGACCTCGAGTTTTCGACGGATTTTTACGTTTTGGGGTACCCTGAATCCGTTTTGACTATTTTCGCGTTGCATTTTAATAACGTCACCGTTATTGATTAAGCTATGTTTTTTCTTTAGAATTATTAAAGAATTCACCAGGAAGACGTAGCGTTTGTCCATAAACAAGTTCCGAGGGTGAACATTGTAAGTCCTCTTTGATTGCAGATCGCAAACCTAGGAGAATCAAAGGCAATTCATCTTTCCAAGTATTTGAAGTGAGTTTTGCCACAAGGGCTGATTGAAAGATTTCAAAAAAAAAAAAAGAGCGACCAGATGGTTGTCACTCCAAAACATTGCATATAACCAAAAAGTAAAAATAATGACATAAAACGTCAAACATGAAAAAGCAACTAAAATGTCATAAACAAATCTGTTAGAAGTTCTTTGTGGGCTCATCAAACAGGACGCGAGCACCACAACTACCCTTTAATATTCATGAAATTTCTGTTAATAACATATATTTTTCTCACACTTCGTCCGTATTTTTAAATTCGCGCATATACAAACTCTACGCGTGACGTCATGTGCGTAGTAATCCTAGTTTTAACACAGTTGATATAGTACTTTCTATTTTTTATACCATGAGTATGACATAATAGTAGATTATGCAACGATCATGTATTTATTACATGATAGTTGCTTACACTATTTTTGCTACGACCACGAAACTATTTCAATTCAACAACATTGCTTCATTTTTTTTTAATTTTTTAATACTTTTTTATACAGACAATAAGAAATGAAATATGAAATAGAAATAAGTTCTTCATTTTTCGCCTTCTCAGCGAATTCAGATGGTGTGCATGAAAACTCTTCGTCGCTCGACATTTTTTTCAAAAATAAGTGAGAGGTACCTATCTACTTTTGTGACTAACGCAAAAGATTGAAACTGTCATAAAACACGAATCTCTTAGAAACTGTCAAACATTCTACAGAAAATATTGAGTCTGCCTACTTGGTTATTTAAAAATCTAGATTTCTGTTAGCAATTTTTCAGTTTCATAATGAAAACCAGTGTTATAATGAGTATCATTGTGAAACTGAAAATTAGCATTTAATTAACAACTTATAGTGTAGAAGTAGAAAAAAGTTTGTATGCACCGCGGGCATAAACAGATGTGTATATCCTTAAGTGACTTACAAACCCTCGAGCGAATACTTACTTTTGACATAATTTCAGTGGCATACCAATAATATATGGCCAATCTAATAAGCATTACAACTGCATAAACTTCACAACCAATTCTTGCAACTAAAAAGGGTTGATACTAAAACATAAAAGTTTGTAATAATAATATTTAATTGATTGATTAAAGATTATTTTGTTCACATTTCTACAATATCAATTAATTTGTTTTGCTGACCTGAAAACCTAAAATTATACAAAATAATTTATAGTTACATAAATAACAAAGATTTGCAATTTTTTAGCTTCCTCACTCCACGTATTTTTTTTTGTTATTTCATCTAGCTTTAAAGTTAAAATACGAAAGTTTTAAATAATTATATCTTCTAAGTTAAAATAGGATTCTTATTTTTTACAAATTAAACAATATATAGTATCGGCTATTTAAAACCTTCCAACATGGTTTGCTAGTGTCAAAGGGAAAAATACAGAGACTTTGCATTAGTTCGAAAAGGAAACGAATAATACCAACGTTGCCAACGGCCCGGTCGCGCATTGATTGTGGGGATATCTGTCATTGTGTACCTATTCGCAATTTACGTCACACAGCGCAGAGTCCAAACAGGCGGCATATTAAAGTGATAAAAGTGCCTCAAATCCTCTGAATAAAAAATGTCTTATTTTTAGTTAAAGTTTGCACGTGTCTTATTTCACTTCTGAAAATTAGCAATGAGAATGGCGAAAGCCAAAAGAGCTCTGTTAATTTAGTAAACACGAATTTATACAAAATACAAAACAGATTGTATTTCTTTACTAATTATTGAAATGGGCTCAAGTAAAGTGATAGAAATACCCCAAGTCCTCTGACAAAAGAGTATCGCATTTTTAGTTACAGTTTGCACGCGTCTTGTTTCACTTGCGCTTTGTTGTTGCTTAGCAGCGTAAACTTTATTGAGGTGTGTTTACACGAATACAAGAAGTAACTTTGAAAGAATTAAGATTACATTTTGTCTACAAATACTAGAACAATTTACTTTCGTACTTTATAAATAAATTTTCCAGCTGAACATTGGTTTTTAGCGTTTTTAGAGTTTTTAAAGATAATCCAAAAAAGGTGCAAATTCATGAAACAGATTCTTTGTTAAAAAATATATTCTAACAAGAGGCACAGAAAACATTAATTGCATAACTATACATTTTTTGATCAATATCATTTTCTTAACAACTGGATTCTGATTCAGACTGATTACTACTTGCCGTTATACCTAAATTAATAATAATTAGTTCTGGATCAGAAACATCTAATTGCTTGTATTTTTCACAATTGGAAACAATTTCGTTTTTAGTGTATCTTATATTATTATGGTAATTTCCGCTATAAGTATAACTACAAGCTTAGATAGTCATTTTCTTTAAAAAGTCTGTGGCTAACAGATTTAATTCTAAGCCAACTCTCCCTCACACACACACACACACCCACGCACGCATGCACGCACGCACGCACGCACGCACGCACGCACGCACGCACGCACGCACGCACGCACGCACGCACGCACGCACGCACGCACGCACGCACGCACGCACGCACGCACGCACGCACGCACGCACGCACGCACGCACGCACGCACGCACGCACGCACGCACGCACGCACGCACGCACGCACGCACGCACGCACGCACGCACGCACGCACGCACGCACGCACGCACGCACGCACGCACGCACGCACGCACGCACGCACGCACGCACGCACGCACGCACGCACGCACGCACGCACGCACGCACGCACGCACGCACGCACGCACGCACGCACGCACGCACGCACGAACGCACGCACGCACCCACACGCACGCACGCACGCACGCACCCACACACACACACACACACACACGCACGCACGCACGCACGCACGCACACACACACACACACACACACCCACGCACGCACAATTTGTGCATTATGAGCTGGTGCACCATCTTGCTGCCACCGCATATCACGTCTTTGATTAAGAAGAACACCTTCCAACAAATCAAGAACGGTATTGATTAAAAAATCACGATATCCAATTCCCTTTAGTGTTTCCATAAAAATGAGGACCTATAATCCTACCATTGAACAAACCACACCATACGTTTATGCCCCAAATATTTTGAAACCTTGTTTCTCTTACCCAGTGGGGATTTGTTGGGGACCAGTAATTGGAATTATGACGATTTAATACACCATTATTATGGAAACGTGATTCGTCGCTCCATAATATTTTATCTAAGAATGTGGCATCGTCATTTAGTTTCAAGATCATTAGGGTGTAAACCTTGGACCAAGTGCATTTTATAAGGATGACATTTATTATCTTTGAATATTTTTTGGATGCTACTTTTGCTTATTCCAAGCTTTTTCGAGTTTTAATTAAATAATAGAAACATGTGGATTTATATGAACGTAAGCCAAAACGTGTATAATATTTTCTTTATTTCTGATCATTCTGTTGTGTCCTCTATGATGTTTACCGTCAGGAAAATGTCCTTGTCTAAGACTTCTTTCTAAATTGGAAAACGTTATAACTGAGGGAATTGTTCTATTCGGAAAACGTTCATAGTATAATTGTCTAGCTTGTCTTAAATTCTTGCAACAGTCGCCTAAATAATTATCATAACGGTGTATTCGTTGGAACTAAACACAGTAGGCATTTTGAAATAATTTGTTAGGACTTGACAAACTCCAAATTATTGCAAACTTTATCAAGTACAAACTGCTAATTTTATCGAGTATTTAAGCTGCACTTGTGTTTGACAATAGAAAGAATGATATAGTATTGTTTATAATGCGCTAGAAAACTTACCATGAATTTTACAGCAAGCAAATTGATGAAAATAAAAAAAAAACGAATCTCACTTATTTGTGAAGCGATTTCAAAATTTTAAAAACAGTTGTACAGAGAAAAGTAGCGACTACAAAAATGAGCAGAAAAAAATTAGGGTGTGGTTAATAATTTTTGAGGAGGTTGTTCCAGGGGGGTAGTTTTCGAGGATGGGTCACCAAATTTTTATTTGTTTCAAAGTACACCGCCAATTATAATGGACGATTTTTGTCCGGTTCGATTATCTTGCATGGTTTAGAAGTTATAGCATGGGTAAAACAATTTGTATACTCTATCTGTGAAAAGAAATATGAGGTGTTTTCTCTGCAAAATCTCTTCAGAGACTGCAAATCCTGGTATTTCTTGTTAGATATGGGCAGGCAGTCTATCTGAAAATAATATAAGCACAAAAATTTTGTAACATAAAATAATGATGAATATTATGCCTGTTACCTCCATATGCCTGACCAGGGAGAATGAACTCGTTGTCCTGTAGACCTCTTCGCAGGTGCTTTTTTGATTTCTGAATTTTTGCAAGTTCCCAAAAGCCATTGTATGTAGAACGAAATTTGATTACTGGACCTGGTAGTACTCCTTTAAGAGACGTGACGAAAATGGTGATTTATTGATTTTTTCTAGATGATTATTCCAGTTTCGAAAAAATGACGTGCTTCTCGAAAAACTTTGACCCATTCATTGGGTAATTCAGCTTTGGCCTTAGTATTAATCAGCCCCATATGTTTGTCACATTCGAGTTATGAATGTCCCCTTATGCAGTGCTCCCTTGAAGTTTTTGTAGTATTTAACATCAATTGACTACAGTTTGTTATTAAGTTTTTTGAAAAATGTATATTTTAAAGATTTCATCTTAATTTATACTCCAGCTAATCTCAGATCGTGATACGGCCTTTAGGTACTTGAAGATGTTTACCTTTTATCGTTAATGGGCACCATCATATTTTTTATAAAAAAAAATTAAAAAAGAAAAAATGAAAAAAATTGATTTAATAGTGAACAAATATCTAAGGATAATATAATGACCTTCTATTAAACGAAAAGCAATATAGTCCTGAAAATTAGATAGTGGAAAGGCTTATTAAAAGTTTTGAAATCAATTCAAAAGTTTATTTAAAAAGGAAAAAGAAAATTACATTATGCTAAAAGCCAAGTGAAGATTAACATTTAATGATTTATGCTGAGGGCGAAAAAAAAAGAATGGCTGAAGGCTAAAAAATATGAATGGCTGAAGGCCTGATACATATTAATAATTAACGATTCGACCGCGTGCCTTTACAAATTAAATCCGAATTGAACTTGTTTGAGGTGTGTCGAAAACTAGGACTTCCCTGTAGCTTTTTTGGCTGAAGTGGTCCTGCGAGGTAGTTTGAGCGTACAGTTCTACTCAGGTCAGATCAGGACGGTCTAGTGTCTAGTTCAGTTGATGCAGAGCCTGGATTAGTAACCAGCTGACTGTTACTAACTAGGGTTTTCTAACATCGAAGAAGCTGGATTGCAACGTTCAAATCTAACTGATACTGGCTTCCTGAAGCTACGGTCTACTCTAAATTGAACTCAACTCCTCGGGTCTTAGTGATGCGATTAGGGATCCAACGGTGTACCTCGGAAATTTGTATATGTGAGACAAGTGTTAAAGATCTTTGGGGCCCCAGGATCAGATGAACTGAGGTCCGGGGTCGAATTTATGAGTATAATAATAATCGACTTTTCGCAAAAATCGTACGCGAACAAGTACGGTGGTGAAGCCAAACCCAAGATTAAAGTAATAATTACAATTAATTAAACTTATTTATCAAAATCAGAATTTAAATTTACAATATTTATAAAACAAGTGCTTATTTCATTTAATAGAAGTTACTGATCAAATATGTATCCATAAAATCAAGGTGATACGATCAGCAAAACCAATAATTGAATATTCAAAAATCATCAAAACCTGAATACAAAAAAATTTGCTACTTATATTCAAATAATATAATCACTGATTATTCAAAAATTGAATACAGAAAATTTGCTACTTATAGCCAAATAACAGAATAACTAAATATTCAATTTATTGAAAGTATTCTATACTCCCAAAATTATTACAAAATTTATTTATCGAAACGTGATCGCATTTAAGCCCAGCATATACAGTATGGTTCAAATAAAAGGAATAAATTCATTATAATGGAAGTAGGTGGTTTTTCGAAAAAATGCTCGGACAGATCAATGTTGTTTACTGAAAGCGCAATTTTTTAGATAGAATATAATTTTCCCCCACTTCCCATTTTTGGGCAGTGACGTCATTGACAATTTTTTTAAATAGTAACCCCAATTTTTTTTTCTTGATTTTGATAGATCTTGCAATTTCCTACTCGGAAACATAATATTTGAAATATCTGACATAACAATTTTTTTTTGAATAAAAGTCATTTAAAGATCAGATACATAAATTTTATTTTATTTTGAAACACTATAAATGAATAAAAGATTATTTGTAATTAAGTGCTTCATCTAAAAAAATAATAATAATAAAAAGAATTTAATGACAATTTCACAAATTCTTTTTTTTTTATTATTATTATTATTATTATTAATTATCCTTATTCTTATATTAAGAAGTGAATTGTGTAGTACTTTGTATACATGTAAATGGTAATAAAACCGTCACAAATCATGTTACAGTTTGATTCTAAACAAAGTTTTGCAAAATTTCAATATTGTGAATATTTAGATATTCATTTATCATCAGAAACAAAATTTTTCCACTTGCACTTGGAAAATAATAAATACTTTAGTTTTGATTTTAACATTAACACCATATAGATTGCAATTTGCAGATTTCATTTTTAATATAAACACGATCACATACTATAAGAAATAAACAAATTTAAAGCTTAAAAGTAAGAAAAAACTGGAATTGTAATTGATACAAATTAAAATATAAACAATGAACACGAACGCCAATGTTACCAAATGATGGACTGATTTTAAAACAAAATTAATAAATGAATTGAAATTTAAAAAAAATCAATTTAATAAATCGGTTTTTTAAAAAATCCTTAAATACATATAAAGTATGAATACATATTACTAGAAACAAATTTTGATTCTTAAATAAAAGGCCTTATCCACTTCTTAAAGATCTAAAATCCGACGACGTAGCGAAATTTTGCTACTTCTGGCAACACTCAACGATATCCTACTTATAGGGACCTTCTACAAATTTCCTCCAGATGGCGTATCACTTAGCTTGAATCGCGTATACTTTAACCTTAAGGGCCCGTAACATTGAAAATATTCAATTAATTAAAGGTGTAGTTTAAAAATAAAATAACGTGAATACAACGTTACACTTATTGGAAAAGTGACTTTTATTTTCTGTAATCCTCTTTCGATATTTACCAAATGGTGTAAAAATCGGAACATCGTAAAATTCTTGTTTTGACTACTGCAGGAGTCACAAAATATATGTAGCTCTGTCACTGAGGTTTTAGATAAAATGATGGAGCATAGAGCAAACATCATTGCTTCCCTTTTTTCTTCAGTTTCGTCGTATACGTAGAATACACATCGCGAGCTGGATAGAACATGAACATTGAACGAATAAATCGACAATTGCCTCTTGTAATAGACATCATTCGTAGAAATGTTGGGCACTTGCAGGTTTTTACCATAATCAATGCATTTAGCCTCCATATGTTTTTTTTTCATACATCTTTCTCATCTCTTTTTTTTTATAGAATGTCTCGGATTTTCTTTTGTGAATATTGTTTTCTATAGGAATGCTCTCAATTTTTTTTTGTTATTTTTTGGCGTCTTCGTCATTGCTTGCTGTTCTTTTTTCTGCTTCTAAACCTTTTAACTTTGCCACAAACTCATCGCATGTGCTACATGTATCAGTGATTGGATATCCGAAAGCTATGTCGAAATCATGATTAAAAATAGTTCTATAACTTTCGTAGTACAGTTTAATAGTCATGTGCAGCTCACAAAACATGTTGTACATCTTCTTTACACACAAATCTTCGGGAAAATAAAGTTTTGAGGTCTTATTCAAGCTGTAATGGCTATTTCTTTTCTTAAATGAATTAATGGGTTCACGAACTGCACTTTTTGTTTCAATGCTAAGCGAGTTCTCTTGTTTACCAAGCAAGCCACGTTTGTCTTCCGGTGCTGATCCAGTCGATTTGAGACTCTTTACTAAATACTCAACTTTTTTGTTCGTGAATCATGAACAGATATAAAAACTTTAAGGCATACTTCAAATTATTTCTCAGCATCATTAAACATTTCTCTCAATCGATATTTATAAGTGGCTTCATAATGCTTACTTACTTCTTTTTTTGATGGTCGCTGGACGGGCAAGATGGATATTAGTCCACAAAGGTATACATTTTGTGCGTTAGTAGAAGGCAGAAGATTAATTCGTTGCAGAATTTTAATCCTAGTCTCTTGTGGAACTAAGTTAAAACAGTTTTTTTGGTACTGGCAGTCTGATCCCATCTCATGTGACATAGTTTTAATTTTTTTTCCAGCATCTCTCATTCTTCCGGTTATTTTCCTTTTCTTATTATCTTAACTTCTACACCATCTTTAAACTCATTATCATCACTACTGATACTCATTTTTAATTATCTAAATCAGTATGTCAAACATGTGGCAAAAGCCGCGCGCAAAATAATTTCTGACACAATAAGCCCCTTCTTGTCTGCATCTGCTAAATGAGCCCGTTCTTGACCTATACACCTTTTGTTAAAATATCGACATGGCTGGTAAGAAGCTCCTTTTTGCCGGTTTCGATAACATCGCCAAAAAGATCACGAAGCAAAGTAAAACATTGCAAAATATCGGTATTTTTCGGAAATTGTCAATGAACCCCTTTTTTTTCCCTGTACTCTTCAAATAGATTTGTGTCTTTTACAATAGGAAACTACGTTTAGGATTAAAGTTTTTGATTGATCGCTAAATCTTTCCACCATTTTTTGGAATACTTATAAAAACTTTTGAGATATCACAATATTCAAATTTTTAGCAAATTGACCAATTTAGAATTATTTTGTTAACTCCCACCTGACATAATAACGTGATTTAATTATTCTATGATGTGCCAAAATCTAATAACTTTTTGTTACATACATTTTACTTTAACAATAAAGAAAGCGAATGGACTTTTCGAGACTTTATACTAACACAGACGGTCAACAGTAATTACATACCGGGCATCGATAGTTATCCCCACGAAGCCAGGCGGCCGTTTACTGGCTACTTGTTATTTTAGTTTCTTGCTTGCACTAATGCTAACTCTCTGTAGTATTTGCTTGGACGCTAGCAAACCGCATTGGAAAGTTATCAATGGCCGATACTGTATACCAATCCAATTAATTTTACAATACAAATTACTATTTCATTATTACCAACAGTGTTTTTAAATTATTGAATACGTACCAATAAATATATTGCAATCACAGCTAACTGAAAAGAACTTTGAAGAAAATCAAAAAGCATCACATTTCTCATAGCATCATTATAATTGTTAATGTACCTAAAAAGTAAATAAAAATGTAAAATTTTGTTGTTTATTGACTTCAAACTAGACATAATTTTATGACGGTTATTTTTATAGTTTTAGTAATTTTAACTAAAAATGCAGATGTATTAGTTATATTAGAGTAAATTTATTTTTATGTTTTAATTACGCGAAATAATGGATAATTAAAAAGAATACGTACTTCGCTGACTTAATGAGAAATTTTGCTTGTAGCAACGGCAGAAATAAGGTAAAATGAATCAAGTATTATTACGTTCTTTACTCTATCTCCGTTATTTCACTAAAAGTAGCTGTAAACCCTATTAAAGTCCGAATAAGATTCCTGTAATGAAATAATAAAAGAAGGAACATTGTCTATATGTCCCCATATGTTTGGTACAGTCACTCCAAATAAGTTGCTCACAATGTAGACAGTAACTTTCTCATTTGTCTGTCCTACTTTCTAATTAGTATTTATCAAAAGGATATATACAGTGAGCACCATAAGTCTTACCCCCCCCTATCTAACTCGTTACTGGAGTCTTGTTAGGAAAATCGCCGAGACAGGTCGATTTTTGATTTTTACAATGTAAATTTTTGTATGAATAGTTTACCCTTAATTTCATCCCTTACTGGAGGGGAGCAACCCTTTCGAAAAATTTAAATGGAATGGGGTAATGAGTGATAGTTCATTTGAAAGAGGGTTTTATTCTCTATTCAACCGTGTAAAAAAAATTTAAATTTGCTTCATTAATTCTCGACTAATTGTTGTTTCAGAATAACGGAAATTAACGTGGCGCACTCATCCTTAGAATTAAAATTCGGCCCTGCATGACTTCGGTTTTGGTTCAGACGTGAAGTAAGACTTTTTGCCATTAGAAGGTCACTGTTAGTCTAGTTGCTTTCCTATTTTGTGAGGTTTTGTTATTTTTAAACATTAATAAATCAACATGTAATGATGCAAATTTCAAAATTTTTCAAAATAGGGGGTTAAAATCATAGAAATAATATAGAAGACCAATATAAACATAACATTTAAGCAGAAATTGAAACCTACTGTGCATAAAAACGCGTCTCTGCGCCTGACATCGCAAAATAGTGTGTCTAGAAGCTTGCGCAATATGCATGACTTGTACCTGTAGTGTTGCCAAATATATTAAACATACCTAACAGAAAAGAATTTTAAATTAATTAATTTTTAAATTATATGATTTAAACAGTTTATATCTACGAAATATCGCCACAAAATAACTTATACACATTTAAATAATCAACTAATAATATTTATGTGTAATTACATTCCCAAAAATATATACAAATACCGTATTAATGTCATTAATACCGTATTTTTAATGTTCAATAAGCGATTCACCTACAAATTCAATATTGACCTGGCAATAGCACTAAAATCCGGTGTTTCAAGGCTATATGATGCTGCCCTTACAGGACCGTTTGTAGTTTATTGTTTATGCCGCGTTTGAGAATCCACATCGGATGCATCTGAGATGTAGTAAATAGTAAATTTTTGATCACGTGATTCAGTATACGTAAATGTAATGGGACAGATGTGTCCGATGTGGATAAAAAACGCTCGAGATATAAAAAATGCATCCGATGTGGATTCTCAAACGCGGCATTAATTACACGATGAAAGTGGCATTTTATTTTTAGTTTTGTGTAGTGTTTAGTCAAATCCTAGGTACAATAAAAGACATTTTTACATTGGCTAATGAAAATGTAATCAATGTATTAGGCAGCTGTTATATTTATTACAAGATTTATGTCTGCAAATCTAAACCTACCTAAGAATTATAATTATGTAAATAGAGAGCTGTATATTTATATACAGGCTGCCCAGCGACGGGGAGACATTATCGATATCGGTTTTAAGGCATTTTAAAACATAAACCCGATCTCAACAATCTTAGGAACTCTTCTGTCACTCGATATTTTAATCGGTACTTCCTCTTCGCTTTTTGGCTGGCACAACAATTATTTACATTTCTTCATTCCTTACCGCGTTCGAACCAGTAAGGTTTAAAGAAATTTAAAAAAAAACCTACTTTAAAAATAAAGATGTTAATGATTTTCTTATGGATCCCATCTTCAGATCTTGACTTAATGTATATAAAACTGTTTCCTTTTCTAACAAAAATAATCCTAGAAATCGGGCAACGTGGTAAAGAATTATCGCTCAACATACATAAAAAAATATTTCAACGAATTGAGAATATCCTACCATTTTGAAGTATGTTAAAAAAAAATTGTTAATAAAGTGAAAAGTAGGGCATGAACATATATTATAAAGTATATAAAATGATAGATAAATCCAGTTTAGAAGGTATTATAAATAAACTGTGGAAATATCGAGAATCTCGATTTTGAATCGGAAAAATATTCTACGCAATTTAGTATGAAAGCTGATCAAAATGAAACACATGAACGTCAAACTGTTATTGACAACTTTCTTCAAACGTTGTCTATTTTTCCGAAAACTAACTAGATAGTTCGAAAATCATTTCCTTCGTTAAAACGCCTCTTGTTCCGAAAAAGGTACACGCCTGCCAACATTCATCGTTCATTAAAAAAGTGGTAGATACAAAACGCTTCGTATTGTAAGGCCAAAATATATTTAGAAATCGAAATAGTCATATAAACAAAAAAATCATATGAGTGAGATAACTACCAAATTAATGATTTACAAGTTTATTCCTATTATTTATAAAATAGGTTTGCAATGTGCTGGTGTGGAATGTTATCATCGACTAAAAACTTTAAATCTTTGTATTAAATTGATCGAAAACAAACTATAAATTGGTTTAGGCTATATAGAATGTTTCTAGTAAGCAGCAACTAATTTTTATTATGGAACCGAAAGACCCTTTTAAAAAGGTTCAAAATTAAAATAAAATATGTACCAAGTAAATGTAGTAGTATTTTTTAATTTTTTAATTTATATTGAAAATGGTAACATGGAAGGTTTTCTGTCTAACGACTCATAGTCTCGGCTGACAAAATGTAAAAAAATATCGAACATAATATTCCTGGGCCCTATTTTGCACTCCCCAGATTAAATTTAGTTGTAGCAAATGATATTATCAAATAAGATGTCAAATCACAAGCAAAATCTCGTGACTACAGTACTAATGATTGTCTGTTTGGAAACGTATCTTTGTTTGTAAATATTTATATGTATAGTTATATTTAAATGCGCGAGTGTAATGTTAAGTATAAACAAAATCCGCCCATTATGTATATACGTTTAGTTACCGACCCTAGTAGATAGGCAATTTGTTATTGTTTTAAGTTTTACCGTAGGGAGAGAGAAAATCAATATTAGGATAAATGGTCCAGCTCCTTTCTGGTTACGTAGGTACCTAAAAAGTATTTTAGTTTTTGGTTAAGTAATTAATTATTGTAACAGTGATTTTCTTGTGATAGTACCTAATTTTGATTGTGGATTAAAGTTTTTGTATATAATTTCGCTGTTTAATAATAAACGTAGTCAAAACCGGAGCACGTGGTTTTTCTGGAAAGTATTTTTAAAATCACAAGCAAAATCTCATGACTACTGTACTAATGATTGCCGAAAATTAACTAATTCATATTTTATGCCATATCTTTCTTAATAAGGACTGTCAGAACCATATTTACCTTAACTTGAAATTTTTTTAATCGTTTTTTGTATATAATCATCTCTAAAAATGTATGATTGAAATATCGTGCGAACAATTTGTTCGATCAATAAAAAACTTGCACCGGTCCTGTTCGCGCCAGCACCGTTATACGCATGAGCTCCGACACACTATTTTCTCCTTATGGTTTCATTTTTGATATATGTAATCGGCTTTCTATACTATTTCTATGGTTAAAATGCGTTAAAATTAAAAAAAAAATAAAAAATTTAAAACGAAAAAGGAAAAACGAAAAACGATATCAACATGAAATTTTTTAGCCAACAAGCTCCATATGGAGAAGAAGCCCTTTGATTTTGAAAAAAAAATTAATAGCATTGGGGGGTTAAGGGAAGTTGAAATATTAAAAAAAATTCTATCTCAAAAACGAACAGTAGGTAATATCAACTTGAAATTTTTGGAAAAAGCAAGCTCAATAAGGGGATGAAGCCTATTAATTCTGAAAAAAATCTGATTGAAAATGGAAGTTAAGGTGGTTTGTTAAACTGTGTAGAGTATAATTTAGAATGCCGCGCATTATATATCGTCATTCTAGTTTGTAATGCTATGTATTGCGATGAGACTGATCTTATGAAATAAACATTTTAGTTCACTTGGTTTATTTGCCAATAATAGATATTTATAAAATATTTTTTTATTTGACATGTGTGACAAATTGTGAAAATGATTAAATTTACAATAAAAACTGTAAAACGGTAGGTTAAGTTTCATATAATATTTCTAATACAAAAATTTATGTCAAACTTTCTACCTGATATATATTTAAAATTAATCTTAAAATATGAAGAAAAGTTAGCTGACAATACGTATTAAAAATAAAACAAATATTACATTAACCAAAATATTTATTAATAGTTGTAGTGCTTGCAAACAATATGATACTGATAATAATAACTACACTTAATACAAACCCAAATAAAAAAAAAACAGCGTTATTGGAGCTTACCACTTAATAGTTATTATCTACTTCACAATGGAAAAATAGTTGATTCAATCACTATTCTTGAAAATGAAATGATTGGGTTCACTTAAAATTGTGCCAAGAATTTTGGGTGGTAAAGGTGGATGCTAATTTATCTACAGAAAGTAAAACAAAGTCTTTTCCAAGATTATTAAATACATTAAGGGCCAGTCTTTTCACCTCTGAGTATAGTTAAAAATAACTACTTGCTGATTAAAATATAGGGCTATTGTTTGTTAATCTGTCAAGTAAACCTACATGTAACTTTACTCAGAGATAAAAAGATCGACTCGAAGTACGATATTTTTTTCTTCTAAAGATAATGCACTGGCTATTTTTATGTAACTGTAAAAGTATAATATATACTTATACAAAATTCCGAATCATTTGAAACACATACGAAACGGCTATGAATAATTGAAGTCTGACTTATCTGTCAAAATAAAAGGTTTATTACAGTAAAAACCATGGAAATATGATGAAATCTAAGCAAAAACTTTTATTAGGTCGATCAGATGTATTAAAGTTTTCATTTTAACAACAAATGAGCATTGAAGGATGGGGTGTAAAAAATGTCTACCTCTTGAACCTATACTACGTTCTGCAAATTAAATTACTGCACTCCTTTCTTCTCTAGACTATAGAATCAGTATCAGTCTTCTATCTAAGCGATCTATAACTTTCATAGCCACACAAATAAAAAAAGCGAATATAGTGCCGAAATTATAAAAAAATATCTCTGAAGAAAACTTTACAATTAAAAACCGACAATTTCGAGAATTAATACATAATGCCATTTATTAACAAACATCACATATTTTTGTAACTTTTAATTTATACATGTATTTCAACAACACCTTATTTTAACTTACCTAATTATTCTTTGATGTTCAGAAATACAAAGCTGCATCGTAACAAAATCTGCTCTATCATCATCGCATTCCAACTGTTCTTTAATCTTCTTACTATACGAATCGAAATTATTTATAAAGTATTTCAAAATATCTATTTGGCCCAGAACATAACTCATAAAACTGTAGAATAATGTATCGGTACCGTAGTTAATAAAGATGCAAACAGTGCAGCCGATTTCTTCAACCAAATAAGCTAAGACGTGATATTTGTGTTCGTCGAAGGGAAAATACGGTGAAAGCGGTAGCGGTTTTTCGTAAATAGTTTGATTCGTAGATGGATTATAATACAATTGTTTTGGTAAAAATAGAGGATATAATATGTAAAGGTACACTGTAGAATCTAAAAAGTTTTTATTAATAAAAATATACCTACACAACAAAAAAAAAAGGTAAAAATAAATATGTTACCCAATTATTTAACTACAGTTGTTATTTTGCAACTTTCTAACTACTTTTATAGCAACTGTACAGCATCTTTATCAAAAGTTACTATTCTGCCTTAATTAGGACCTTTTGTATGGAGTAATCCAAAACATTAATGACTGCTGGGTTGGCTACGACGATAACCCTCTTTCATCGTTACTTTAAACAACTGTTACCTAGTCTATACAGTAGGGAAGCCAGTGACACTTTTTTGGTACACATTTGCACAAGGCATTATCTAAACAGACTTTTTTAAGACGTCCTCATCGAGGACTCTATCACTTTAGACACTAGCAAACTATTTCCATTTTCTAAGGTAGGAATGAACGAAATATTTATAATTTTGCCTTGCGCAAATAACACAGCTAAAAGTGTCATTGGCTCCCCTACCAATAATAAAAGTTAAAAATGAAATTTACGGATTTGTAATTGGAACTGAGAATAAAAAACAACAATAAATCTTTAATTTTAACAGAAAGTAAGATTTGCGCATGAGTATTAGATATCATTAATAACGGGAAAGGACTATTAACAAGTTTTTATTTTTGTTTTTAGAAAAATCAAATTAAAAGTGATAAAAACATGATAGAAACTACTGTAAAAAAAATCAATATTTTATAATATAAATTTGATGCATGATAAGTAAGGTAAAATAATATTAATTTCAATTTCAATATCGTCGTTTAAGATGCAAGAGCTCGTAACCCACACTTTTTGCCAAAACGAGTTTTCTGCGCCATTTCACTTATGGGATGTTAGGTTATATCCATGCAAAATCGTGCAAGCCACATATTTACAATAAGTATTCGCGATTCAAGCTAAGTGATACGCCCTCTGGAGGAAATTTGTAGAAGGTCCGTATAAGTAGGATATCGTTCACTGCGGCCAGAAGTAGCAAACCTTCGCTACGTCGTCGGATTTTAAGACCTTTTATTTAAGAATCAAAATTTGTGTATGGTAATATGTTATCATACTCTATATTTATTTAAGAATTTTTTATAAAACCGATTTATTATATTGATTTTTTTAATATTTCAGTTCATTTGTTAATTTTGTTTTAAAATCAGTTCATCATTTGGCAACACTGGCGTTCGTGTTCATGGTTTACATTTTAATTTGTATGAATTACAATTCGAGTTTTTTCTTACTTTTTAGCTTTAGATTTGTTTATTTCTTATAGCATGTGATAGTGTTTATATTAAAAAGGAAATCTGCGAAAAACTCCCCAGAAAATTGCAATCTATATGGTGTTAATGTCAAAATCAAAACTAAAGTATTCATTATTTTTCAAGTACAAGTCGTAAAATTTTGTTTTTTACGATAAATGGATATCTACAAATTCACAATATTGAAATTTTACAAAACTTTGTTTAGAATCAAACTGTAATCTTATTTTTTGACGGTTTTATTACCATTTACATGTATACAAAGTACTACATGATTCACTTCATAATATAAGAATAAGTCTAGTAAGATTTACTTATGCACGAAACTAAAATTTTCAAAAATGAAAATAAGTCAGCTCACCTTCGAGACTCAAAAAATGCCAATAAGAAATTTTTAATTTAGTTTTTCAATGAATTGCCTACCCTGCCATCCCATTTTTACCGTAACACATCGTCAAAATTGTATTTGGATCAAACAGTGCCTTCAAAAACTGCTTTATATAAGGAGTATGTTCTAAAATGTAATACAGAAAATCAAAATCCTATGATGACATGTTTTAAGAAAACAATCTTTGTATTTATCAGCCTAAAAAAGATAGGTGCGATCTTTGTTGCCACTACGAAGTTGGACATTTAGAAGAAGATCTGTTTACCAGACATATGGCTAAAAAAGATAGAGCAAGGCAAGAAAAAGCGAAAGATGCTAAGTTAGCTGAGGATGAAGAGGTAGTGGTTCTAATGACGGACTTAAAATCTGTTAAAGTATGCTCCAGTTTAAATGGAAGTGCTTTATACTATAAAACAAAGTTATGCTGCCATAATTTTACAGTTATGAATATAAAAACCAAACACGTAATGTGTTATTGGTTTAGCGAAGTAGATATCTTTCAGCTTCTACGTTTGCATCCTTAATTATTTACTATATTTCAAGATTTACGGACCCTAGCAAGCCAGTTATAATTTACAGCGATGGGCGCACCTATCAAAATAGGAACAATATCATGGCTAACGCTCTTCTTTTTTTTATCAGTTACCCAAAATAAAATCATTGAACAGAAGTACTTAGAACGTGGGCACACGCAAATGCAATGTGATTCTGTTCATAGCAGAATTGAAGCTAAAATAAAAGAAAGTAGATAGATTTATCTTCCTTCAACCTATTTATCCATTATTCGTGAGGCTCGGAGGAATCCGTTTCCTTATAGTGCCGATTGGGTAAATTTTGACCGTTTCCTAAACTTCTCTTAGAAAGAAAATCAGATGTATGGAAGTATTAGACCTGGAAATAATAAAAATGTAACGGATATTCGAGCCATTAAATATACTCCTAAAGAAAATATATTTTATAACCTTGATTTTGATGATACCGAAAAGAAAGTTTGTCTTGTTTTTCCACAACTAAATTCAGAAAAGAAAAATTAAAAGCCTTAAATTATAAGCATCTACAAGAGCTTAAATCGGTAATTCCTGCGGACTGTCATGGTTTCTATGATAATTTAACTCATGTATAAATTATGTAGTCACAACGGTTTAGTTTTGTATTTTTTATTATTTTTAATAAATAAAGTTACATTACTTTAACCCACATTTTGTTAATATTGTATCGAAGCAATAGCTCGTAACCCACCCACACAACTAACATATAAAATAAACATATTATTTTTATATTAGGAACCTAATTTGTTTTTTTAGCAATATATCCATACAATTTTAATTTAAATACATTATTTTGTTCAAGCACAGTTAGTTTCCTTGTTCTCCTATAAAAAACCCTCTATGAGGGTTACGACGTATTACATCTTAAACGACGATATATTTTTTCTCAGTGTACAGCATTTATTACGATAAATTAATTTTTTTCTTGATGTATTATACCGACCATCCGTCTCACAAGTCAAACTCAAAGTCACAAAATTTTCTCTCCAAACTTTAAAGGACCGACATTTATTGTCACTTCTCTGTGGTTGTTATTCTCGGCTAAAACCCCAGTATAATTAATAATACACTAGCGATAGCTTGAATCGGCTTCTTTGATGTCGGAGTGGTCAGATTTTTATTGACAGTTGACGTTTTTGCGACTTATTTTCTTTTTTTCCTTTTTCTTTGATATGATTCTTCTATTTTAAATAGCGACTTTCACCAATCACTTAGGAACTTTAATTTTTTTTACATTTTGTGTGATTTTATATACCAGGGCATATTTTTAAAGTTTTTAAAGCTTCTAGAAGGTTTTTTAACGAATTTTGTTAGTTACAAAATAACTATTTGGATAATTTTGTGATTTATAATGCTATTATTTTCTCCTTGAATAAATAATGTAACACTTTTACATTTAACGAATTTATTAATTTAAAAATACATGTGTGATTAAAGATGGAAATAATTTACAACCGAACTGGGTGAAGTACCAAAAAGCTCTCTATCTGGCTGATGTTCAATACGAAGTCGGTAGTCGGGAAAGTTTCGTTCGCGCACAGCACATATAGCTCAGTCCGCGATGCTGGCGCAATTTTAAAATGTTCGATGCGCGGTAAATTTAAATTATACCGAAATTCACCAATATTCAATGTTTTTTTGCCCTAAAACATACATTTGGGGAATTTCCACGCAGTTTCAAAGGTACGTAAATAAAAAACGTGGGCGGTACACGTATACGGTAGAATGTTATTGGTAATATTTTCGCAGGTTTCCTACAAACTTTGAAGCAATGAAAATTTAGATTCAAAACCTAAAATTAGGAACAATTGACGTTGATAAAATTAACAAAAACACTAGAATATATATTTATAAATTATAATTTTGGTATAAATTCTGACGAGACGAATTTAAAGCTGGAAACAATTTCTATTGCATTCAATTCTCAACTTCGACTTTAAATAAGTTTTTATTTTTGGTTTATCTCGTATTTTAAACGCTAGGTACTATCTTTACGGGTCGAACCAAGGTAAAGAAGCTTTGCTTGTTTTTCTTTTTATTCCCCGAGAAATTTTCTGACCATGTTGCATGTACCAAGAACTACTGCCTTCTGCATTTTAATGTATATTGATGATGGTACCTCTAACTTTTTCAGAGCTTCATGGAGATTGCGTGGTATTACTCCTGTAGCAGATATTATTATGGGCAAGATGTATACTGCTTTAACCTGCCATAGCTGTTTTACTTCAAGCAATAATTCGGCATATTTTCTAATTTTTTCAGCATATGCTGCTTGGGTATTGCCTGTATTATTATTATTATTATGTACTTAAAACTGTGTATTTCTCGCTTGTTCATAGTCATCTCTGTTATGCTGTATTGCTCTGGGGTAATTCCACATTTTCAAATAAAGCTTTTGTACTACAAAAACAAGCTCTACGTATATTAGCAGGAGTGCCTTTTGGCACTCACTGTCAATCTTTGTTTATACAATATAAAATCATGCCTCTACCTACAATATACATATACGAATCTCTGTTGGAAATCCATAAAAACAAAAATTTGTTTAACAAGCACCAAGATACACATAACTATGTCACGAGAAATGCACAAAATTTTGTACCACTGTATTCAAGACTAAAAGTAACTAAAGATAATAAGTTGGATTTGAATCTGTATAATAAATTTGTTAATAAAATAAACAACTGCAATGTTTATGATCTAACTTTTGATACGTTTAAGAAATTAGCTAAGACATATCTACTAAAACACTGTTTTTATTCAGTGACTGATTATTTTAATTCGTAGCGAGTTTTTGGTACTGTTTATAAAAACTGTAAATCTAATCCGTCATTCTCATTTTTACATCATTGATTTTTTACATTATCGTTTAGTTATATACATATAAATTTTTAACATCATTGTTCACATTTGTTTTTACATTATTTTATATTACTGTGCATACCGTTTTTACATTGTTATTTTATATTATTGTTCAATATGTTTTTACATTATTTTATTGTATTTAAACTGTACCATGATAGTTATTTACTCTATTTTCTATTCTAATGACTTGAAATGTACTTTTGTATATAAATGTGGTCAATAAACGCTTATATATATTATTATTATTATTATTATTATTATTATTATTATTATTATTATTATTATTATTATTATTATTATTATTATTATTATTATTATTATTATTATTATTATTATTATTATTATTATTATTATTATTATTATTATTATTATTATTATTATTATTATTATTATTATTATTATTATTATTATTATTATTATTATTATTATTATTATTATTATTATTATTATTATTATTATTATTATTATTATTATTATTATTATTATTATTATTATTATTATTATTATTATTATTATTATTATTATTATTATTATTATTATTATTATTATTATTATTATTATTATTATTATTATTATTATTATTATTATTATTATTATTATTATTATTATTATTATTATTATTATTATTATTATTATTATTATTATTATTATTATTATTATTATTATTATTATTATTATTATTATTATTATTATTATTATTATTATTATTATTATTATTATTATTATTATTATTATTATTATTATTATTATTATTATTATTATTATTATTATTATTATTATTATTATTATTATTATTATTATTATTATTATTATTATTATTATTATTATTATTATTATTATTGAATAGCCTGTCATGTTTAAATGTATATTTTTTAATTAATTTAGAATATTGTAACGTTTGTCTATTTAAAACATTTTATTTACAATTTATTTATAACGTAATAATTAATTTATATATTTTAACTCACAATTCTAATTTATTTATTAGAATGTATCTGTTCTGTCCAACACTTAAATTGAATCTTCCCGTCCGTCGACAAATTCGTGCTATAAGGCCAGCTTTATACCAAAACTCTCTCGGCTTTTCAGAATAATCGAAAACTGCCTCTGTATGACTCATACGCCGCAAAGGGATCTATCCGGTAACTTCTCAAAGCGGTGCCTTTGTAGCACTTTTACAATTTTCATTCGTATGGAAATAACAAGGGACAGTTTTTGCTGAAACCTGGACATTAGGCGAATGGCTGCAGACCAGTATTTGGCCCTAGGAATCTTGGAAGATTACTTGTAGCATGTTTCTAATGATTCTTTAATTTAGCTGGTTGCCCTTTACCTTGGGCATGGCTAGTTTCTGTACATTGAACTCCAGTACGTGCTTCCTCAGACTGAGTAATGCTTGTTGTTGATCGGTTGTAACACCATATCTTGCTTTTCCGGTACTTTCATATGCACCCATACATTCTTCAAAGACAAGGTTAGGTGTTTCTTGTAGCTGGTTTACTTCTTCTTCCTCGTCTTGGTCACTCTCAAATGGCACCAGCCGGTTTTGGTGCAATTATACTTATACAGTAAATAACATAATTAATTTTGTTCCTAATGAGGTACGGACCTTCCCAAGACCTTTAAAGCTTCGGAGAATAACCCTTTTGTCTTCTTGGGTTATGGAGCCAGACTTTGTCGCCTTCCTTAAAACATCGTTCTGTGGCTTAGGTATCGTATCGCTTCTTTATTCTGTTGCTGGCGATTTGAAAATGCGAGTGAACTAATTTAGGCATGTCGTCCATTCTTCTTCGTAACTAGATCACATAATCTTCACCGGCTATGTCTCCTCCAGGTCGGCATCCAAACTCTCATCTTTTGCCCGAACCGGACTTTTGCTGGTGTTTGGCCTGTTGATTCATTGACAGCGGATCTATATGGCATTTGCGAAGAGCGAAAGGTTATCATCCCAATCTCGCTGATGGTTGGAAACTACTTTTGACACGTATTTATTCGCTCTACCATTCCATCTGACTGTGGGTGCAATACCTTAGTTTTGTTTTTTTTATTTAGTCTGTCACAGACTCCTCGAAAAAGCTGGCTTTCAAAATGTTTACCTTGATCACTGTGGATCTCTAAAGACACTCCAAATCCGCTGATGAATTCTTTTATTTACACGTCTGCAACAGTTGCGGCCTCTTGATTTTGAATGGCGTAGACTTCCACCCACTTCGTAAAATAATCCATAACCATTATCATGTTATTATTACCATTCTCGGTCATGGAAAATGGTCCAGCAATATCTAAGGCGATCCTCTCAAATAGGCTACCAACGTTGTATTGCTTTATGGAAGCCTTCTTTTTTCGCTGAGGTCATATCATAGCTGGTACATTTCTTACACCAGTCCTTTACATCATCGGAACTGTTCATCCAGTAAAATCTTTCTCGAACTCTATGAAGGGTTTTCTTAACACCGAGATGTCCTTCTGATGGACTGTCGTGTAACTGACGAAGTACTTCGGCTACTCTAGTCTTTCGAATGACCAACTGTCTTCTATTTTCGGAACCATGATCATTCTCTACTACTCGCTGTACTAAGCTTTCGTCTAAAATAAAAGAGTCCCACTGAGCCCAATATGACTTTACTACTGGATAGAGGTTTGATACTTCTTGACTGGTAGGTCTACGATTTTCCTCTTTCCATTGTCACATCTTCTTTAAAACGGGATCGTTCTCTTGTTCTTCTCTAAGTTTGACAGGGGCCCACTCATCGCTAACAAGCGTCGCTCGTCGTACTGTAACTTCTTTAGCAGATGTGGCCAACCTCTTTCCAAGCAGAGTTTTTTGACCAATGCCTTTATTACACTTCGAAGGCTCTACAATAACAGGCGTTCCTTTCTCTACAGTTCCTTGCAATTGCGTTACTCTTATAGTTTCACATCTATTAGGTATCACTGTTCCTTCCTGCACAGCTACCGACACGGTTTTTCGATACGTAGTGTTCTTTAGGCGTTTGTGCGAACTGCTTACATTTTCCATTTCACCGCAATTCCTGCACCTAATAGTCTTTAGCTGCTTTTCAATTGGACTTTTTATCATGTTGAACAATTGGTCAAATTTATTTCCCTGTTCTTCCTCTTTTACAGTCCTTACTCTACTTTATCCACCAGAAGCCAGCGTAGCCGCATTTTTTGCTCTGGCAGCTGTTTCGAATTGTTTAATGTTGTTGGTTCATGACATTTTCCCGTCGAAAGTTGTTACTTTAGCACGAGCAGAATTTACAGCTCCTTCCAATTTCAACTTTGGCTCCACCTCATGGCAATTTATTTCAACGTCCTTAATCTGTTCTGTTTGTTCCAGTTTTTCTATCTTCTTTTCCATCTGTTTTATTTTCTCCTCTACATTATCCGAAAATAGAAATGTTTCCGGATCCAAACCTTCGGTTTCCATTGCTTCTTTAAGCCGCTCAGCCATCTCTGTTTTGTTCCCTGTCGTCTCCAGATCACGATCTCGACGCAATTAAGCCGCTTTTAAATCACACAGTTTTTTAGCCGTTTTTGTCTATTATTTATTTACAGTTCCATTTCTAACACCAATGTAATATTTGTTTAATTTATTTATAGTTTATTTATTTAAAACACTTTATCTACAATTTATCTATAACGTACCAATCAATTTATATTATACTTAGGCACTATTATAACTTACAATTCTAATTTATTACAATTTTTCTTTTCTGTGCAACACTTAAATTGAATCTTCCCGTCCGTTGTCAAACTCGCGCTATTTATATAAAGTGAGCTCTGTACCAGAAACTCTTTCGGCTTTCCAGAATGATCGAAAAATGTCTCTCTATGACTCATACGCCGCAAAGGGATCTATCCGATAGCTTCTCGAAGCGGTGCGTTTGTCCCTATATGGCCAGCGCTAGACTTCATACCGTGGGCAAGAAGTAAACCAAGTACAGAGACGGCTTCACATCACAATATTTATAAGAATATTACAAAGTTAGGAAAAAGGTTTGCTTGTTTAGTATTTTTTAAATTATTTAACTATATAAACTACTAACACTTAATAATTATTTTGTGTCAAATGGTTTTTTTTTGTTAATATAGTATTTTTACTTACCCTATTTATTATAGCATTGTGTAGTAATGTAAGACCTTTTTTTGTTTATTGAATAAATATTAATATAAATATAAATATTAATAATAATAATAATAATAATAATAATAATAATAATAATAATAATAATAATAATAATAATAATAATAATAATAATAATAATAATAATAATAATAATAATAATAATAATAATAATAATAATAATAATAATAATAATAATAATAATAATAATAATAATAATAATAATAATAATAATAATAATAATAATAATAATAATATAATAATAATAATAATAATAATAATAATAATAATAATAATAATAATAATAATAATAATAATAATAATAATAATAATAATAATAATATTAATAATAATAATAATAATAATAATAATAATAATAATAATAATAATAATAATAATAATAATAATAATAATAATAATAATAATAATAATAATTAGTAAGTAGTAGTAGTAGTAGTAGTAGTAGTAGTAGTAGTAGTAGTAGTAGTAGTAGTAGTAGTAGTAGTAGTAGTATCTTTATTGACCAGTTACATACAGCATATACATTTATGGTCACTTAAACTAGTGTCTTTAAATACATGTACAAAATTTATAAAAACAAACAAAGTAATAAAACAGTAATAAAAAGTCATAAAAAAGTCATAAAAAGTCAAATTTCATAAAAAGATCATAAAAACAATTATAAAAGGTAAATACAACAGTAATTGTGATAGCACCTAAAAACATATATGAATAAAACAAACAAATAAAATAATAATAATAATAATAATAATAATAATAATAATAATAATAATAATAATAATAATAATAATAATAATATTAATAATAATAATATTATT
>OV651819.1:45220245-45225245 GCA_927349885.1 Psylliodes chrysocephalus
GTGTCATATAAACAAACAGGTGAATATAACCTCTAAATCAGTATGTCAAACAGTCAAACGTGGCAAAAGCCGCGCGCAAAATAATTTCTGACGCAATAAGCCCCTTCTTGTCTGCATCTGCTAAATGAGCCCGTTCTTGACATATACACCTTTTGTTAAAATATCGATATAGCTGGTAAGAAGCTCCTTTTTGCCGGTATCGATAACATCGCCAGAAAGATCACGAAGCAAAGTAAATTGTCAATGAGCCCCTTTTTTCCCCTGTACTGTTCAAATAGATTTGTGTCTCTTACAATAGGAAACTACGTTTAGGATTAAAGTTTTTGATTGATCGCTAAATCTTTCCACCATTTTTTGGAATACTTATAAAAACTTTTGAGATCACAATGTTCAAATTTTTAGCAAATTGACCAATTTAGAATTATTTTGTTAACTCCCACCTGACATTATAACGTGATGTAATTATTCTATGATGTGCCAAAATCTAATAACTTTTTGTTACATACATTTTACATTAAACAATAAAGAAAGCGAATGGACTTTTCGAGACTTTATACTCACACAGACGGTCAACAGTAACTACATACCGGGCATCGATAGTTATCCCCACGAAGCCAGGCGGCCGTTTACTGGCTACTTGTTATTTTAGTTTCTTGCTTGCACTAATGCTAACTCTCTGTAGTATTTGCTTGGACGCTAGCAAACCGCATTGGAAAGTTATCAATGGCCGATACTGTATACCAATCCAATTTTACAATACAAATTACTATTTCATTATTACCAACAGTGTTTTTAAATTATTGAATACGTACCAATAAAAATATTGCAATCACAGCTAACTGAAAAGAACTTTGAAGAAAATCAAAAAGCATCACATTTCTCATAGCATCATTATAATTGTTAATGTACCTAAAAAGTAAATAAAAATGTAAAATTTTGTTGTTTATTGACTTCAAACTAGACATAATTTTATGACGGTTATTTTTATAGTTTTAGTAATTTTAACTAAAAATGCAGATGTATTAGTTATATTAGAGAAATTTATTTTTTAATTACGCGAAATAATGGATAATTAAAAAGAATACGGACTTCGCTGACTTAATAAGAAATTTTGCTTGTAGCAACGCCAGAAATAAGGTAAAATGAATCAAGTATTATCACGTTCTTTACTCTATCTCCGTTATTTCACTAAAAGTAGCTGTAAACCCCATTAAAGTCTGAATAAGATTCCTGTAATTAAATAATAAAAGAAGGAAGATTGTCTATATGTCCCCATATGTTTGGTCCAGTCGCTCCAAATAAGTTGCTCACAATGTAGACAGTAACTTTCTCATTTGTCTGCCCTACTTTCTAATTAGTATTTATCAGAAGGATATATATTCGGGATATATTTTTAGTAATATTTTGTATTACTAAGATATCCTTTAAGTAATTGTCTGCTGTAATATACTGATATTGTATGTTTCTATCCAATGTTGTCAGATGTTACCATTCGCCAAAATCACCATGCGTTACCGTTTTCGATGATGGTGGGAGGGGTTTTCCAAGTTTTCCTCACCTGTAAGTCAAATGGCACCATCAATTATCTTTAAGTCGCCCCGGAGTGCCACGGCAAATAATAATAATATCCGTCCTTTTCCCCGAGCAATCTCAGCTTTTGGGGTGAATTATATTATTATTATTATTATTATTATTATTATTATTATTATTATTATTATTATTATTATTATTATTATTATTATTATTATTATTATTATTATTATTATTATTATTATTATTATTATTATTATTATTATTATTATTATTATTATTATTATTATTATTATTATTATTATTATTATTATTATTATTATTATTATTATTATTATTATTATTATTATTATTATTATTATTATTATTATTATTATTATTATTATTATTATTATTATTATTATTATTATTATTATTATTATTATTATTATTATTATTATTATTATTATTATTATTATTATTATTATTATTATTATTATTATTATTATTATTATTATTATTATTATTATTATTATTATTATTATTATTATTATTATTATTATTATTATTATTATTATTATTATTATTATTATTATTATTATTATTATTATTATTATTATTATTATTATTATTATTATTATTATTATTATTATTATTATTATTATTATTATTATTATTATTATTATTATTATTATTATTATTATTATTATTATTATTATTATTATTATTATTATTATTATTATTATTATTATTATTATTATTATTATTATTATTATTATTATTATTATTATTATTATTATTATTATTATTATTATTATTATTATTATTATTATTATTATTATTATTATTATTATTATTATTATTATTATTATTATTATTATTATTATTATTATTATTATTATTATTATTATTATTATTATTATTATTATTATTATTATTATTATTATTATTATTATTATTATTATTATTATTATTATTATTATTATTATTATTATTATTATTATTATTATTATTATTATTATTATTATTATTATTATTATTATTATTATTATTATTATTATTATTATTATTATTATTATTATTATTATTATTATTATTACATCTAGTAAACTGGTAGAAAAATCTGAACCAGTAAAACTTTTGGGCATAACCCTAGATGCATCGTTAAACTGGTCGGCTCATATTGACAGTGTTTGTTCAAAGCTATCTTCCCAAATTTTTGCCCTTAACCAAATGAGAAATTGCCTAAATTCTAATATTTTAAGAACGGTCTATTTTGCCATCATCCATAGTCATTTAAAATATGGTGTGATTCTATGGGGTGGAGCATCATGTGCTCAAAAAGTGTTTATACTACAAAAAACAGCTGTGCGCATTATAGTGAATGCAGGATACAATGAAACGTGTAGGCCAATCTTTAAGTTACTCGGAATTCTTCCGCTACCGTGCGTGTATATCCTTGAATGTTTGCTGGCTATTCATCGGAAAATAAATTCCCTTAAAACCCATGCAGACATTCATAGATACGATACGAGGAATGCCGCCAATCTCGTATCTCTTCGTTCACGAATCTGCGCTGCACAGAATAACAAATTAGATTTAAGTTTATTTAATGCTTTACAGAAATATTATTGTGACAAAGATCTAAAGCAAATGACTGAACAATCATTAAGTAAACTTATTAAAAATTTGCTACTCCAAGAATGTTTTTACGATGTTCATGAATATATATGCTTCTGCAATAAATAGAGGTACAATAGTTTAAATTTTAGGTTTTTAAATTGGATATTTTAATTGACTGTAAATTTGAAAGTTTAGGTTTTTAAATTGTATATTTTTAATTGACTGTTAATTTTATTTTAAACTGTAATGTTTTGATTTTACATGAATGTGATTTATGACATTGTGACGTATAGTAAATTGTAATTTATGACTCAAATGTACTATTTTGTATTGCAAGTGGTCAATAAACTATTTCTATTCTATTCTATTTCTATTATTATTATTATTATTATTATTATTATTATTATTATTATTATTATTATTATTATTATTATTATTATTATTATTATTATTATTATTATTATTATTAATATTATTATTATTATTATTATTATTATTATTATTATTATTATTATTATTATTATTATTATTATTATTATTATTATTATTATTATTATTATTATTATTATTATTATTATTATTATTATTATTATTATTATTATTATTATTATTATTATTATTATTATTATTATTATTATTATTATTATTATTATTATTATTATTATTATTATTATTATTATTATTATTATTATTATTATTATTATTATTATTATTATTATTATTATTATTATTATTATTATTATTTTTATTATTATTATTATTATTATTATTATTATTATTATTATTATTATTATTATTATTATTATTATTATTATTATTATTATTATTATTATTATTATTATTATTATTATTATTATTATTATTATTATTATTATTATTATTATTATTATTATTAAAATTATTATTATTAATTATTATTATTATTAATTATTATTATTATTATTATTATTATTATTATTATTATTATTAATTATTATTATTATTATTATTATTATTATTATTATTATTATTATTATTATTATTATTATTATTATTATTATTATTATTATTATTATTATTATTATTATTATTATTATTATTATTATTTATTATTATTATTATTATTATTATTATTATTATTATTATTATTATTATTATTATTATTATTATTATTATTATTATTATTATTATTATTATTATTATTATTATTATTATTATTATTATTATTATTATTATTATTATTATTATTATTATTATTATTATTATTATTATTATTAATTAATATTATTATTATTATTATTATTATTATTATTATTATTATTATTATTATTATTATTATTATTATTATTATTATTATTATTATTATTATTATTATTATTATTATTATTATTATTATTATTATTATTATTATTATTATTATTATTATTATTATTATTATTATTATTATTATTATTATTATTATTATTATTATTATTATTATTATTATTATTATTATTATTATTATTATTATTATTATTATTATTATTATTATTATTATTATTATTATTATTATTATTATTATTATTATTATTATTATTATTATTATTATTATTAATTATTATTATTATTATTATTATTATTATTATTATAATTATTATTATTATTATTATTATTATTATTATTATTATTATTATTATTATTATTATTATTATTATTATTATTATTATTATTATTATTATTATTATTATTATTATTATTATTATTATTATTATTATTATTATTATTATTATTATTATTATTATTATTATTATTATTATTATTATTATTATTATTATTATTATTATTATTATTATTATTATTATTATTATTATTATTATTATTATTATTATTATTATTATTATTATTATTAT
>OV651819.1:45230245-45242745 GCA_927349885.1 Psylliodes chrysocephalus
AATTTTGTTTTTTGCTGTTAATTCAGTACGCAGTATTTGTTTCGTTCTTTTTTCGAGTGTTTCTGTAAGATGTTTTTTGGTCTCTTTCTTATTGATTACAAGTTGTTGCTCGTACCCCAGGTATTTATAACTCTCGCTATTTAGGTATTTAATGTTCTCGATTTCGATGTTTTCGTACTCTCTAGGCTTTCCACGGTGTGCTACTAATTTCGCGCATTTATCAAAGCCAAATTTCATTTTAATGTCACCGCTAAAGTTTTTGGTTAACTCAATTAGTCTATCTAGATCTTTTTCAGAGGAGGCGTATAATTTTAAATCATCTACATAAAACAGGTGTGCTATTATGTGACTTATTTCTCCCATTTTTAAATTGTATCCTATATTGGCTTTTTGCAGTGCTTTTGACAATGGATTGAGGCTTAAAATGAACCACAAAGGACTAAGAGAGTCACCTTGGAATATCCCGCTTTGAATCTGTATTTCATCTGTTTCTATTATTTCGTTGTTAAGTAAAAGATTAAGAGTTGTTCGCCAGGAATTCATACATTCACTTAGAAATCTAACAATATCTTCGTCTATTTTGTACAGTTTTAATACTTCTAGTAGCCAACTATGTGGTACAGAGTCAAACGCCTTTTGGTAATCAATCCATGCTACTGCGATATTACGCGATCTATGTTTGGCATCTTGTGTAACTACTGAGTCGATAAGAAGTTGTTCTTTGCACCCTTGTGTTTTCTTTCTGCATCCTTTTTGTTCCTCTGTCAATATGTCTTTTTCTAGTAAATGACTGTTAATTTTTTCCGCAATTATTGAAGTGATTATTTTATAAAGGGTGGAAAGACAAGTGATGGGACGATAATTTTTTGGGTCTTCTGTTTTGTCTGACTTCGGAAGCATGTACGTCACTCCCTTAGTCAAATAATCAGGCATTTTTTCTTTGTTGGTGATGATGCGGTTTATTTGTGCAGCAAGAGGTTTCCACACATTGAGATTTTTCCACCAGTAGTTGTGAATTGAATCAATTCCTGCAGCTTTCCAATTTTGAGTTTTCGCCACCGATTTCCTCACGTCCTCTTCTGTAACTCGGATGGGATTCATTTTTGGTAGTGCTTGGCATTCCTCTCTTTCGGTTTTTAACCATGTAGCTTTTGTGTTGTGTTCGCCCTTGTTTTTCCAGATGTTTGACCAGAATTCACTGAGATTTTTATTGCTTGGTGGAACTGCATTTTCTTGTTTTGTTGGTTCCAGTGACTTGTAAAATTGCTTCTCATTTTTGTAGAAAGTCTTATTTTGTTCCTTTCTTTTGTAGCTTTTGTTATATCGTTTTAATCTTTTTCCCAGTGCCGCTATTCTTTGCTTAAATTCGTCTTTTAAAACTGCTAACTTTTCGTTGTAATTTTTGTCACCCCCTTTGATGTTTTTATCTTTTAGGATCTTTTTTACATCTTTTCTTAAGTTTCCACCTAGATTACCTTTCTCCCAAGCGCATATTTTTGTTAATTTACTCCTTATTTGTTTAATGTTTGTTTCCAATCTTATTTTCCATCTAGGCTCTTTCCGGTTTGTTCTTGATGTTTGTTTTTGTGTCTTTATACCCATGTGTTGTATTACCGTTAGCGCTCCGCAGTAGACCAGGCACTGCGTTTTTGAGATGGAGTCACTTTCTTCGAGTAAATTCATTATTTCTTTATTGATGATGTCGATTCCTTCTTTAGTTTTTCGGTTTGGTCTGATTTTCGGGAGTTTATCTCTTCTCTTATTATTATTATTATTATTATTATTATTATTATTATTATTATTATTATTATTATTATTATTATTATTATTATTATTATTATTATTATTATTATTATTATTATTATTATTATTATTATTATTATTATTATTATTATTATTATTATTATTATTATTATTATTATTATTATTATTATTATTATTATTATTATTATTATTATTATTATTATTATTATTATTATTATTATTATTATTATTATTATTATTATTATTATTATTATTATTATTATTATTATTATTATTATTATTATTATTATTATTATTATTATTATTATTATTATTATTATTATTATTATTATTATTATTATTATTATTATTATTATTATTATTATTATTATTATTATTATTATTATTATTATTATTATTATTATTATTATTATTATTATTATTATTATTATTATTATTATTATTATTATTATTATTATTATTATTATTATTATTATTATTATTATTATTATTATTATTATTATTATTATTATTATTATTATTATTATTATTATTATTATTATTATTATTATTATTATTATTATTATTATTATTATTATTATTATTATTATTATTATTATTATTAATTATTATTATTATTATTATTATTATTATTATTATTATTATTATTATTATTATTATTATTATTATTATTATTATTATTATTATTATTATTATTATTATTAATTATTATTATTATTATTATTATTATTATTATTATTATTATTATTATTATTATTATTATTATTATTATTATTATTATTATTATTATTATTATTATTATTATTATTATTATTATTATTATTATTATTATTATTATTATTATTATTATTATTATTATTATAATAATAAAGTGGGGTTATATTCCATAGGCGTACTTTGCAAAATAAGTTTCTATAATATAAATAAGGTTACGGCATATAAAATGGTATATACGCATTTAAAAGATTAAATTTTCAATAAAAAAAAGGTATATTATTTACAAAAAATTAAATTAAACCTTGTTTCTGACAAAATTGTTGCAACATTGAACGAATTAAATTTAACCAATAAATAACAAGGATGATTATATGTTGCTAATGGGATTAAACTTATTTTAATCTCTTGGCATTAAAAGTAACACTTCAGTACCTAAAATCAAAGATTAAAAAAAAGTTCAATAATTATAATTAAAAGTCACTATCTTCACTATAACTACTGGTATCAATATTATTGTGTTTTTTGAGGTTTATTACTATAGGTATATTAAGTTTTCCATTGCTACATCCACTTTCCAAAATGAATTTTCTTCCTTTTTAACATGATTAATGCATTTTCTGCAATGTTCTCCATTAACATCTAAAACTGCTTTCAAAAACAAATTTGGCGCATCAGGTATATATATATATATATATATATATATATATATATACATATATATATATATATATATATACAGGGTGTTAAAAAAAAGTGTCACAAAATAAAACGGGGGGTAGTATGGGCCAAAATATGCAGAAAAGTCTTAATAAACATATGTCCGCAAATGAATGGTTTCAGAGATACGGAGTGTTTTGTGTTTTGTATCATTTTTTGATTATCTTTTTTCATTCTCAAAAACTTGCTTTTCTTATCGGAGTCTACCGATGTTTTTTCATAGATACCTACTCTTTGCAGTTATTATTTTGTTGTGGGTGAATAATTTTATAAATTTTCGTTATGCCTGTTTACACTAATATTGAATTAGCTGACATGCATTTTATGTACGGTCGTGCAAATGGCAATGCATTGAAATGGAGGGAGGGCACTTTGAACATCTCATTTAACTCTATGTTGTTATTAATTGTTTATAAATATCATTGTTTTTTTATAATAATAAAAAATTGTTATAAACACAAAATGGTCCGTATCTCCGAAACCGTTAATTTGCGGTCTTATATTTATTAAGACTTTTCTGCTTATTTTGGGTCATATTATTCACCATTTCATTTTGTGACACTTTTTTTTAACACCCTGTATATGTTGAATTAAATAAAGATCCTACGACGTCCATTCAACGAAACTGTAATGCATTAATAAAACAACTTTACTTAACTAAACAAATTGACGAGATCACAAAAAAGAAATTAACCTGTTATAATGGCATAGCTCCCAAATTTTATTCATTACCCAAAATTCACAAAGAAACTCTTAAAGTAAGACCTATTGTAGCATCCATAGGAGCTCCAACAGAATCCGTTACTTCTTTTGTCACCAACATCCTAACAGCGGCATATAACTTTGACAATGAATATTACATAAAGGACTCTTTTCAGGTATCTGAACTATACAACAATAAAACACTTCCTCAAAATTATGTACTAGCTAGCCTAGATGTAGTGTCCCTTTTCAGTAATGTTCATGTAGATATAACCACTAGGGCTATTGATTATAACTGGGATATGATAAAAAATCATTGCAAATTGAACAAAGATAGTTTCTTGAAACTCATTAAATTTCTATACAATAACACATATTTTGCATTTAACAATAAAATATTCAAACAAACTTTTGGTTGCCCAATGGGACAAAGTTTATCTCCTATATTAGCAACTTATGTTATGGATTACATACTAGATCATGTTCTACCAGTCCTTTCATTTAATGTATTCTTTATTAAAAAATATGTTGATGATATTATATTGGCACTGCCATATAACGGCATTGATGAAATCCTTTTCACATTTAATAGTTATGATCCTTACATACAGTTCACTATAGAGAATGAAGATCAAAACCAGTCAGTACCTTTCCTTGACACTCGGTTCATCAGAACAAATGACAACAATATCCTAATAGACTGGTACAGAAAACCTTGTCAGTCAGGACGTTACCTACATTTCAATTCATATCACAATTACCAAATGAAAGTCAACTTGATAAAACAAATGAAAAACAGAGTAATCAAAATTTCTGACAAAAGCTTTCACAATAAAAACCTCAACATCCTTAAAAACCCCTTCTTAGATAATGCCTATCCACTACGTTTAATAAATAATACACTTTTCAATCTATCGTCTACCCTGACACATGATGCTCAATTAAGTGATCAACTAAATAATATTAATAATAATAATAATAATAATAATAATAATATTTCTAACAATTTCAACAACGTTAATAATAATGAAATCACTACTATAGCAAAACACATAAGTTTACCTTACATAAGAGATATTACACCAAAAATAACTAGAATATTAAAATCACTATTAAATGTAAAAATAGCTAATAAAACAGTACTAACTATAAACTCTATTTACACCAAAGTAAAGGACAAAACACCATTAAAAAACTTATGTAATGTTGTTTATCAAATTCCTTGCAAAGATTGTGATAAAGTATACATTGGTGAAACATCTAGATCACTAGGTAACAGAATAATCTCTCACAGAAGTGACGCACGGTTACACCCTGAAAGGTGCTCTTTAGCTGAACATGTTAACAGTTTAGACCACAGAATGGACTATGATGCATCTAAGATTCTTGACACAGAATCCAATTATACCAAAAGACTCTTCTTAGAAATGGCTTGGATATACCAAAATCAAAATTGTATTAATAAAAGGACGGACATAAAACATCTAAGTGCTATTTACTCATACTTACTCAACACCAATACAACCCTTCATCACAATAATAGTGACAGTATTATTGCAGATGAAATCTAATTTTTTAAATGACCACCTTTTATGATACAAGTCTGATTAAAAAACTTTTAATATTCAACCTTTCATCATAACAATGGTGACTATTGTTTTTGATGAACATCCTTTCATTCATCACAACAATTAGTGACAGTTTTGTTGATAATGAAATAATTAATCAAACTGCATTCTCAGATAAAACTTTATTAAATAATAATTTAAGTACAAAGTAATCTTCCTAACTAGGTTCCTTATTAGTAATTTCTATATTTAATCTAACACACTTGTATACATAAACAACGAATGACACAAAAATTGACATAACAGTTAAATTTCAAACTGAATTTTAAACAAAATAATTTTAAGTTATATTGTAAAACTGTGTAATTATAATTCTATATGTGCATCAAAATCATAACATTTAACATCATTAATAATTCATCCTCACAAAGATGTAAGTAACTCACTCTCTTAATAATATTATGTTCCTATGAAGACACACCACACCTTTTGTAGATTCCATGAAGATGGAAATAAGTTATTAAAATTTCCGAAAGCTTGGATCATCTTTAAAGAGTTTTCTTTATTATATATTGCTGCTGCCCCCAATAAATTAGTTTGAATTTTATATATATATATATATATTGTTTTGAGAAACATAACCTTTTATTTGTGACCAGATCTGTTCAATGGAATTTAACTCTGCGTGGTAAGGAAACATGCTAGGAATTTAAATTCCTTTTTCTCGGGCCGTCTCGTCTATAATATTATTTTGAATTTGTTCCTATGTTGCCTTGTTATTACGAGTAATTCTGCCTTCAATGATTTGGAGGACTGATAATATTTTTATAATGAAGCTCTTTTGAAATATCTTTTTTTTTTTCATCTTGTTGTAATTAGTGACTTCTTTAATCAAGTGTGATAGGATGCATTATGCAAAAAAGAACAGTGTTGGCTTGATTTTTTTTTATAATGTTGTGAAACCATCGAACATAGGGCCATCCATTTCTTCAGTGTACTTTTTTGTTTTCTTTGACTTATATAAACCATCTGGCAAAAATTCATCCGTGCTTCCAATGTTTCCTTTTCCTTTTCCTTCCATAAGGGCTCGTTTTTTAGTTTTGGTGGAAGTATCTGCCCAAATTTTGGTTATTGTATGTCCAGAATTAACCCATTTTTCATCTAAATAAAATACCTGTTTATGCTTTTATTCTTTGAGTCCGCTATTTTTCTTAAATAATCTCTCCACGTAATGATTTCGTCTTTCTCTGTCAAAATACTGATTTCACGTTTCTTGTAACAAAAATTTAAAATTGTTATATTTTTGCAGGGACGTTTTCACCAATGGTTCATTTTTGTGCAGTAAACATCCAGTTACATTTAATAAAAACACATAATTTTAAAATAAATAAAAATATAAATTCAATTTTAATAATTTTATTGTTTTCATACGTGTTAATCTCTATTTTTGGGTACGCTGCTGCACTTTGGCTAATCACCTCTCCGTATAAATGAACCCGAGGGAGCAAGGGTTTTTGCGAAAGTCTTTAGCTAAAAAGAGAGATCCACACGTCAACCGATCCGTGAAACATAGAAAACAAACAATATATCTGCATAAAATCACTTAAATCACCTTAATTTGCTCAACGCACACAGTGACGTCACAAAGTAGGGCGATGCATGTGAACTTTTCAATCATTGATATATAAAGAGAAGATGTTATGACGATACTAAAAGTTTCCACACACTTTTACGTCATACGTCAAACTCAAATAAGTTGAGCTAGTTAGTCTTGGTTAGAATAAATACAATTTTTGTTTAAATAGCATGATTTAAATAATAAAACATTTTCATTCAGACAATCTACAAATATAAAATTATTAATCAAAATACCACTCAAAGTGCATTCAATTGTCATATCGCAAAATAGTGTTTAAGTTGGTCATCTACACTTCATTCTGATTCCATCTCTATGTTTCCAATCAAACTACATTTTTATAACTCTATTTATAAATTTCCTTCAGACTTTAACAAATCGGAAGAACGTGTGTCAATTCAACGATTGTTCTTCACGGTAAGACTTTTACTATTGTCAATTAAAAGTATTTCCAAGGTTATAATGTTTTTTACAAATTTTATATTTTATAGAAAAAAATTTACGACTGTAATTTATATTTTGTTTATTGTTCAAGTTTCTATAACTTCAAAATAGTCATGTGTTTTGTATCCAACTGTAAGTACTATGCCGTGAGCAAAAAAATTGAGTTTCCTACAAAAGAGGTAAACGAAACAAAACTGCTTGAATGGATACAATGTCGTTAGAAGAGATTTCACAGAGACAAAATTTAATTATATCCTAGTCTGTTGGGTAACTTTATTGTGCTGAATTTTATTTAAAACAGTACTCTTTTATAGGAAAACCATCAAAATTAAACGATGACTGAAATCCATCAAGAAATAGGCTCTTATGACAATGATATAAAGTATTTAACTTTAAACAGATCATAGATTGCAGTTGCCACCCAAGAAAAATTATTGTACATTGTACCAGAAGGTATTTCACAAGTATGACAATTTTATTATATATTTTATTTGAACAAGGATAATTTCTTGACTTTAGTACAATTTTTTATGAATAATTGTTTAATTTTGTAGGTTGTCCCTAATTAATTTGAGGTTATAGAAATATTTTCTATCTATAAATGCTAGAGATACTGATAAAAGAGGATATAGAAAATGAATATTGCACTGGCCTAAATTAATTTAAGAAACTAAAGAGTTGTGTCTATGTTAGGTATGTAGCTTTATCATGAAGACCTAATTAAATATTTACCGATATTTATACAGGCAAATTAGAGGTATATGACACTATGTCATAGAAAAATTGTTATCAGAACATAAAAATATGTTACCAAAACTAACAATTCATGTATATTAAAAAAAAGTTTTAATAGTTAGATTACTAGTAAACAATACATATTTTGACAATAATTGGCGCTAACTGCATTTCTTGTTGAAATATAATTTATATAATTGACACATTCGGTAGGGTAAGCAAAGAGCAGCAAAAAAAATCGATTTTTAAAAATATATGATACAGTAGTATAAAAAAGCTGTTATTTATGTTCCTAAGTGCTCTAAAAAAAGTTGGGCTATTTTACTCAATTTTTAGCCGGGCCCCTAAGAAGCCAAAAAGGGCCAATTTTTGTTTGTTTTTAACTTCAGGTACTGAAAAAATTTTGATAATAGCGTCTTAAAGCTCCCATTAATTTTTTTGTAGCAGTCGCGTAATAAGCTGAAAGCCCTAGTTATATGTGCAACATTTTCGCATGGTTTGATACTTTCTAAACGCTGACTATCTATTGTTTTGTAGTTTAGTCCTTTATCGTCAAACTTAGGCAACATTTTTCTTGCTTCCAATTTGACTCTGATATATACTCATCTCTTGATGTTTCACCACAAACTTTCAACGACGCCTCTGTTACAGTTTTGACGCATCTTTCCACGGTTTGCATATGACATCCTGAGAATTGCCAATTCTCTTACATCATGGGGATCAAACATCATTTCTAATAATAAATTTTCCGGGTGTGAAAAATAACCATTAGTTGATACTACTCTTTCACAAATCTTTTTGATATTTGTTGGTAACTCTCAAGATGCTTTAATTGCGTGCCAAAAGTGATTTGCTCCATAATTTAGCTGTGATTTTGTCTTAATTTGAAACCACATTGGGGCGTAAACCTTTAAAATAAACGTGGTGATATATTTAAGATTATCAGAGGGATTGTCAGTAGCTACATATAATCGTAGAAGCTCTGGTGAGCCAACGAGCATAGCTCATTTTCTCGGATTTTCATTTGTCAAGTTATCCGTAATAATTCCAATACTTAATAGCTGAACAAATTTGATATAAAAATTGTTGGTCCATGCTTAAATCTGTCTCTGTAAGTTCCGGAAGTTGTTAAGTAATAGGTTCAAATTTTACCACTGGCATTTTTTCGCAATCCTTAAGAAGTATTTCTAAAGGTCATGAGTTAGAATAAGGCCTTTTGGTACTGCCCTTTGGTACTGCCAACTCTTATAGTATGTGCCTTAGTGGTAGTTCATTGGTAGGGAGCATACAAATACTCCAATGAACCCGTTTGCCAATAGGCACTTCTGTTTTTCCATCCAGTATTAACATGTTTTCCATGACAACCAAATTTTTAAAAGAGGTATTCTGTTACTTTAAGCACGATAGTAACCCTTTGGTTATTTTTTCAGCATTCCCTGCAGTTTGTAGCGAGACGTGTCCAAAGTAATTCCATTCTTTTGGAGTGTAAGTACTATCTGGATGGTCTTTATCGATATAGGTATACAGGACCGGACTTTCAATTTTTTTTATTAATTTTCAGAGACCCTGGGGCCCTGCTAAAAATAACTTTTGAACGATAAAATTTGGCGTGTGTACTTAAAAGTACTTGGTAAATCGATTTTTACTCCCGAAAATCAAAATTTAAAGAAAAAAAATTCAATTTTTGGGGGTCCCTGGGGCCCGGCTAAAGATTAAAATTGTTTGTTGAAATTTTTTGGGCATACTCTACTAACATGTACACAGCTTTTTAGGACTACATTATCTTAATTTTCTAAAAATGGATTTTTTCGGCCCACCCTAACATTCAGTCTGCTGTATTAAAAAGTTGACTAGAATGACAGTGCAGTTTACCTCAGAGGTACTGATTAGCTACTAAATAATTGTCAAAAATTTATCTTTATCATTTTTTATTGTACCTATTTTTTTAGTCTATTAGGTTATGTATTATTATACTCTTCACTGTGAAGAGTATTATAGGTTTACTTTGTCCGATGTTACGTTTTTAACTGCACGATAAGTCAAAAATAATAATATCAAAATTTTAAACAAAAAACAAGCTCTTTTGATTAACAAAGTCTTTTCCAAGATTATTAAACACATTAAGGGCCAGTCTTTTCACCTCTGAGTATAGTTAAAAATAACTACTTGCTGATTAAAATATAGGGCTATTGTTTGTTAATCTGAAAAGTAAACCTACATGTAACTTTACTCAGAGATAAAAAGATCGACCCGAAGTACGATATTTTTTTCTTCTAAAGATAATGCTTTATATCCACTAGATCGTTTACGCGTACTTGTGCTTGCAGTATTTTCTAATGCACTGGCTATTTTTATGTAACTGTAAAAGTATAATATATACTTATACAAAATTCCGAATCATTTGAAACACATACGAAACGGCTATGAATAATTGAAGTCTGACTTATCTGTCAAATCAAAAGGTTTATTACAGTAAAAACCATGGAAATATGATGAAATCTAAGCAAAAACTTTTATTAGGTCGATCAGATGTATTAAAGTTTTCATTTTAACAACAAATAAGCATTGAAGGATGGGGTGTAAAAAATGTCTACCTCTTGAACCTATACTACGTTCTGCAAATTAAATTACTGCACTCCTTTCTTCTCTAGACTATAGAATAGCTACATCAGTATCAGTCTTCTATCTAAGCGATCTATAACTTTCATAGCCACACAAATAAAAAAAAGCGAATATAGTGCTGAAATTATAAAAAAAATATCTCTGAAGAAAACTATACAATTAAAAACCGACAATTTCGAGAATTAATATATAATGCCATTTATTAACAAACATCACATATTTTTGTAACTTTTAATTTATGTATGTATTTCAACAACACCTTATTTTAACTTACCTAATTATTCTTTGATGTTCAGAAATACAAAGCTGCATCGTAACAAAATCTGATCTATCATCATCGCAATCCAACTGTCCTTTAATCTTCTTACTATACGAATCGAAATTATTTATAAAGTATTTCAAAATATCTATTTGGCCCAGAACATAACTCATAAAACTGTAGAATAATGTATCGGTACCGTAGTTAATAAAGATGCAAACAGTGCAGCCGATTTCTTCAACCAAATAAGCTAAGACGTGATATTTGTGTTCGTCGAAGGGAAAATACGGTGAAAGCGGTAGCGGTTTTTCGTAAATAGTTTGATTCGTAGATGGATTATAATACAATTGTTTTGGTAAAAATAGAGGATATAATATGTAAAGGTACACTGTAGAATCTAAAAAGTTTTTATTAATAAAAATATGCCTACACAACAAAAAAAAAGATAAAAATAAATATGTTACCCAATTATTTAACTACAGTTGCTATTTTGCAACTTTCTAACTACTTTTATAGCAACTGTATAGCATCTTTATCAAAAGTTACTATTCTGCCTTAATTAGGACCTTTTGTATGGAGTAATCCAAAGCATTAATGACTGCTGGGTTGGCTACGACGATAACCCTCTTTCATGGCAAACTATTTCCATTTTCTAAGGTAGGAATGAACGAAATATTTATAATTTTGCCTTGCGCAAATAACACAGCTAAAAGTGTCACTGGCTCCCCTACCAATAATAAAAGTTAAAAATGAAATTTACGGATTTGTAATTGGAACTGAGAGTAGAAAACAGCAATAAATCTTTAATTTTAACAGAAAGTAGGATTTGCGCATGAGTATTAGATATCATTAATAACGGGAAAGGTCTATTAACAATTTTTTATTTTTTTTTTAGAAAAATCAAAATAAAAGTGATAAAAACATAATAGAAACTACTGTAAAAAAAAAATCTATATTTTATAATATAAATTTGATGCACGATAAGTAAGATAAAATAATATTAATTTCAATTTCAATATCGTCGTTTAAGATGCAATAGCTCGTAACCCACACTTTTTGCCAAAACGAGATTTCTGCGCCATTTCACTTATGGGATGTTAGGTTATATCCATGCAAAATCGTGCAAGCCACATATTTACAATAAGTATAGTAGCTCAAAAATAAAACACCGCGTATCCCACATACTTAAATGCAATATCATCTAAGCCACGTATTTCCGACAACTCTGGGTTACGAAGTATTGCCGTTTAATGCAAAAAATTGCATCCCACAAAATCAGCTGTATCGGTGTGGCTTACGAGGATTTAAATTAGTCGACAAAGAAAGTTATTAGCCA